>VMDR010002224.1:0-97339 GCA_007922815.1 Macrotus californicus | reverse complement strand
GAGAGAGAGAGAGAGAGAGAAAGAAGAAAACCTTAGAGGTGCCATCTTGCTTTTAAGGAAAAAAATTAATTTTTCATGTCCCCAGATATTTTTTAAATGTTTTGCTCCCTGAGATGACTACATATATGATCTGCAGCTGCCATAAAGAATTAAAAATTGTAAACTAATCAGATCAGGAATGCCTCCAAAGAAAGCAAATTGCTTTACTTCATAAGCAAGCTTCACAGCATTGTCCTGTGCTCCTTCCTTGCTCAGCACTGAGCCATCCGGTTACCCCCCTTCCCCCATGTGGACAGCGGGTTGTCAAAGGCCAGGGAATTGCACCAAGCAGGAAACACACACATGACAGGGTCATGTAAAGTACTTTGGAGGGAGAACATGTGAGGACCGCCAGGGCTCTTTAAAAGGTAAATGCACAAGCCTGCCCATGTTTCTGATTTCCATCTAGACGGGTCTCACACAGCCCCTGTCAGGAAGTTCCACATGAGTCTGCAGAGTCTTCTCTTCCAGAGGACACTGTCTGCCGTGAGGCTGGACCTGCACCTGATTCGGGCGGGTGGGGGCAAGGAGGGAGGGAAAATTCTTCAACCTTTAAAACTGGGAAGAGTGTTCTTTGTTAAGAAACGTAACTGCTGTCTCAGAAGCCCATCACCCGGAGGGTCCAGCAGCCGCCAAACTGAACTGGACGTGAACTACATGTGGCTCCCCGCGTGCAGTAGCTCTTAGATGCACTGGCAGCAAAGGGCGCTGGCCCAGGTGGGGCACAAAAGCAGGTGCAAGAAAAACCACATGCTATGTATGAACTGAGATCAACAAAGGGGAAAAAATATTTCCTCCCCAGTTCCTCTCCCCACAGAACTAAGAACCTGCCGTCTTCATATGCGCTTTTAGCAATCCCACAAATGTCTTCCAGCAGAAATTGCTCCGGCCTAGAAACCTGAGCTCATCAATTTAGGCAGGATGCATTTCAAAACGGAGTCGTCATTCAAAAAGAATGTGTTATTTTTCCCTTAGCAAAAAGGAAAGCTCCCCCCTCCTCCCTTTGTTAATTTTCAGAGAATTAATTGCCTTTACCCTCACCCGGTAAAGCATGAGGAAATTCCAACACTTTG
The DNA here is from genome assembly GCA_007922815.1 of Macrotus californicus. Lineage (NCBI taxonomy): Eukaryota > Metazoa > Chordata > Mammalia > Chiroptera > Phyllostomidae > Macrotus > Macrotus californicus. Next base: position 96,227 of record VMDR010002224.1, on the reverse strand, counting down.
CTCTGGAAAGTTACAAGACCGGGTGAGCTCTGGTGCGATGCCCAGGGGAATTACTGAGTGTCTGTCTACCTTGTGCTCCGCGCTGCTCGTGTTGCTGCCTTACATACGGTACACACACAACCTATGAGCGTCTAAACCCAATCACACACAAAAACACTGTTAAAGTAAAGGCTTTAAAAAAGTCATCTTCTCCATGAATATTTAATGACCTAGGAAATGCCTATAATGTTACAGGAAAAAAAGTAGAACTTAAATTATATAGAGTATAAGCAAAAAAAAATTTTAAATCAGTGTATGATTTAAGAATAGAAAAACTGATTGATCCTATAATTGTGTAAAAAATTAAATTAGTGGTTAAAAATTGACAAAACAATAATCCCCATGTCAAAGTAGTTTTACAGGCAAATTCTACCAAATTTGATCAATCCAGTCATCTGAAAACTCAGAGAATAGAAAAAGCTGCTATGACTTTGAAACCAAACCAGAAAAGCATGGTACAAGAACAGAAAATGATAGGCTACTTTCACTCACGAATAGAGATGTGAAACTCCTAAATAAAATCCTAGTGTATTTAACAATAACTACCACCTCAGCATCCTTGATGCAAACAATATAAGAAAAATGTAACATTAGAAAATAGCTCCTCCATTAATATATTAAGAACAAAAATTGTAATCATCTCAATAGATGTTTTTTACAAAGCACTTCATAAAATTCCCAGCCACAAAAATGTTTAAATATTAGCAAACTGAGACAAACATTTCCTACTTTAATAAAAGAAAACCTACCCATATCACACAGCAAACATCGTATTTAATGGTCGAATGATAGACACGTTCCCTTAAAATATTTAGAACTCATAAGGATGCCCAGTCTCGCTCTCATTCAACATGGTGCTGAGAACCTAACTGGACAAGTACGACAAGAAAAGTCAGTACGTAGGACGCAAAGAAAGAGATGGTCACAACGGCAGATAGTATCACACTCTACACAAAAAAATCGAGAAACTCCGCAAAGTGTTACACTGAAAAGTTCGGCCAGTGTGTTGCAGATCTCATCAATGTATAAATGTCTGTTAGAGAAAAAGATAAGGCACTACTCGTATGAATGGGGTAGGCAAGGATATGACACTAAAATTTGGGCATGACATTAAAATTACAAAGCACTGAAGAAAAACAGACATTACTGCTGTGTGATAACATAAACACAGATTAGCAGAAGATGTTTGCAATGAACCTAACTCTGTAAAAAGGGTTAACACAGCAGACCTGAGATGCCCTCCTAGAAAGGCCTGCTTGCAAGGTGGGCCTCAGCTGGCACCTGGGAGCCTGGATTCGGGGGAGCAGGGTTCCCTCCATTCCCAGACCTGAGCAGAATGGCTCCCTGGGCCTAACCTGGTCGAACAAACACTGTGGCTTATGTCTGACACCGGCGGTCCCTCTGGGGACCTGGAGTTCTGGTCCATGCTGGGCAGAGGGTGCCTCTGTGACCAGCCCCCAGCCAAAACCTTGGGTGCAGAGTCTCTAATGAGCTTCTCTGGTGGACAACAGTTCACACCTGTCACAATTTGGGGCTCGAGGACTTTCGGAAGCTCGCACCTGATTTCCTCTGGCCTTCACTCCCTGCGCCTTCTGTTTGCTAACTTCGCTTTGTGTCTTTTGGCTGTTCTGAATCTTTGCTGTGGGTGTGACGACATGCTGGTCCTGCATTGTGGTCGAAACCTAGGGAAGCACTGACCCCACCAGTGGTCTTGGGGACCCTCAACACCAGAGCCAACAGGGACTTCCACTCAAACCTCCTACGATTCAAGTACAATGACTGACACGAAAGGGCAAGCAATACCATGAGAACGGACAAAGGAAACAATCTTTACAAGAGAAAAATCCCATAGATAAGAAAACTATGAAAAAATGCTCACTCTCACTAGTAATCAGCAAAACGCAAATGAAAATGAAGATATGCCCTTTCATTGTCATTTGAGAAAAGTTCAGAGTCTGAAAATACAGAGTGATTGTGTATTTGTGGAGAAACCACTTTGTAGAAGCGATCTGGAAACAGCTAGCAAAGCTGAAGTCACGTGTGGCCCACGAGCCAGCGTGTTACGTGAGCAAGGTACGTATGAGGCGTTACATGAGCAGGTCTCAGACAAGGATACTTCGTTTTGTTTTCCCTTTTTATTGAATGTGTTGGGGTGACACTGGCTAACAGAACTACACCGGTTTCAGGGCCACAAGCCCACAGCACATCATCTGTACAGTGTACTGTGTGTTCACCACCCAGGTCAAGGCTCTGTCCATAACCCCATCACCAAGTCTCCGTTATTGAACCCCCAACCTCTCCTCCCCGCAGCAATCCCCACACTGCTGTCCCTGTCCATGAGGGTTTTTTTTTCCTCAATCCCTCCCCTCCCTCCCTGTCAGCCTGCTCTCCATGGGACAAGGACATTTATTGCATTGCTTGTAACATTGAAGAATGGGAAACAAAACCTCAGTGTCCATCAGAAGAGGAATGGCTAAATAAAGCATGCGATGGTCATCCATTAGAAAGTTTAGTTAAAGAAACTAAATCAGCAGCTAAATCTTGAAACTATCATCAACAGCAACAAGCCAGTTTTCAAAGGATATGGAAGGTATGCTACGACTGGGAATAATTTTAAAACACACAAAACATGCAGCATTATACTTTGCTATTATTTAATGCTCCTACATCCAAAGCTACGCAGGTGTCCAGGAAAGCACAGACGAAGCTACTTTCCCTTATCTCCAAGGAAGAACGGGCAAAGGAAGATGGGGGATGTGCGGGGCCTTCAACGATGCTTTATTACATTAAAATGTGTATCAGAGGAAATAACGTAACATGCTAAATATGTGAAGGCTACGTGGATCGTGTTATATTACTTCCTGTAGATTTCGATATTTGAAACATTTCATAGTTTTTAAAAATTGGTAGACATTTGGAGGATAATGTTCAACCTAGATCTTCTGTTAGGTAGGAAAATGGGATTTCTTCAGTTTCTCAATGTGCAATTTATAGGTACACTAGTTAAGGTTGCCTTCGGACCAAATGTCGCTGTTATTCCACCCTGTCCTGTACAAACTCTGACACAAGTGACCCCCCCCAGATGGGCTCTGTGGACGCTCAAAGCTCAACCGCCATCGTTTTAGGACAAGAACCTTGTTCGACCATCAAAACTCATCGTGTCCCAGCCACGTTCGGGACACACCTCTGCAGCTTCCTCCCCGACCAGCCCTTCCTCCTAAAGCACAGTCTCCACCTTTGTTCTCATGGCAAACATCTCCCCCGCCCCCCACAGGAACCCGCAGGAGTTTCTCTGGAGTCATCAAGCCTCCACAAAGCCTTCTTCAATAATAAAAAGGGGAGAGGATGAGAACAGCTCACACCCCAACAACCGGCTTCCACTTGGGGTGCAGACTGACTGACGCCCGACTTCACTGACATGCTGCACGGTTTCATTTCCACAGGACAATTATGTCAGAAACAGGGACAAATGAACAGAAAGGAGAAAATAAGCGAATTCACAAAGCAAGTTCATTGTGAGCTGCTGTGAGGGCAAATCAGCTCAGAGAGGGACTTCACGAGAGGGTTTGCACCATGAAAATGAGAAAGTGCTGTCTAAGCCTGGGTCCCTGCCGTGAAGAGCCCACGGACACGTCAAGCTCGTCACCAATCAGGTCTCAAACAGCAGAGCCTAAGAAGCCAGCGTGTTTATTTGCTGACCATTAAAGATGAGTCTGGTCCCACATTCAGGAAAGAGCCTCGGTCCAGTCTTTGGCCAAGCAAATGTGAAAAGCAGTTCTAGAGCGGGCATGGAAACCACAGCAGAACCTAGAGGAATCTGAGACACCTCGAAGATAATGTTTTTTAATCATCTCCTGAGGATAAGTTTATTGATTTGAGAGAGAGAGAGAGAAACTTTGAGGTGAAAGGGGAACATCGGTCAGTTGCCTCCTGCATGCACCCTGAACTTGGATCAAACCTGCAACCTTTTGGTGTACAGGAAGATGCTCCAGCCAACTGCGCCACCCAGCCAGGTCCTCAGAGAGAACTCTGCCCCCTGAAGGCAGGAGGGTGAATGGAAAGAGTGCTCATGTCTGTGGTGATCAGTGATGCCCACTGGTCCCCAGTTCCCTGAAGGCATGCCCCCTGCAGGGGGCCCCACCCCCAACCAAGCCAGCGCTCCTAGTGATACTGCTGACTTCCCAGGCAGCTCAGTGTCTCCGTCCATGTGCTCAGGTATTTGGGGTATAAAAGCAGACTACCAGCACTTTAACCCAGGGAGACAAAGCAATGCGTCTGAGCTGTAAGCCTCAGAATCACCCAGGACGTGGAGAGAAGGATGAGGCCACTTGCATGGCACAGCAGTGGTGCTGGAAGTGTCGGTGGGGTGACAGACAGAAGTGGTTTTCCCTCATCTTCTCGGCATTCCCTGAGACCGAGCACGGGAACCAGGCTGATGCTGGCTCCGCTGTGATATGCACACCTGCTGTGACATCTCTGCACAGGGACATTCAGGAAGGTACACGGCGCGGAAGAAAGAAGAGTAGAGCTTTCTGCGCGGCGTGGTCTTAAAATATGCGGTCCACACAGGGAATCCATCCTCTGCCTCCCTTTCTCCTCTAGAAAGGTGAGTTTTAGCTGCTCTGGGACAAGGAGCCTGCCCCATATCTTAAGGGGTGGCTGATGTTTCTACACCGTGGTTTTCTTATTGATTTTCATATTAAATCCAAAACCCAATGTCCAGCCTTCAGGGACCTGACAGCCGCTGGGGCCCATATACCACCAGCCCCGAGCCCAGCACCCCAGCCCCATGAGGGCCACCCTGCACTCCCGCCTACGGGCTCTGCTCATCCTCAATGCCCACCTGCCTTCTCACTCCGTTGACCCAACCTGCCTTAAAAATTCACTTATTGGATATTCCCTCCAGTCAATCACATTTTTAAATATTCACCTAAACCCTAAGCAGCCTCAGTGGCAGACACAGAGAGCACGGAGAGAAAACCATTCCTACTCCAGGCATTCCTACTGCCTGTGTCCCTGGTCCCCAATGCCTCCCCCCCGCCCCCACACCTGTGTCCTGCATCAGTGTCTGTGTGTGTATCCTGCCCTGACAAGAAGATGTTCATGTACTGTCTATTATTACAATGTCTCCAACGCACCCAGCACACAGCTCTGCTCACACTGGAATTCCTTGGTCTTCTACCTGTAGCAAAGAGCCCACACTTCTGTTTCGTGACATTTTGATAGTCACAACATTTAACAAGTTTTGTGACATGGATATCTGTCCATTGCAATGGCTTGCTCAATGACTATGTGTGTGGGGGGGGAGGCATGTCTGTCTGCCTTCCCACTAGAATAATAAAACCAGCCAGCATCCTGGTGGGGGTGGCAGGGCTGGAGACCCCCTGCTGCATCTGGTGTTAACCCTTTACTTGCTGGTTGTGGCGTCCCAGAAATCCTAGAGGGGTGCCTGGGTGCTGGGGGACTCGGCCTCAGAGCAGTAGCCATTAGGCACTGCAGTGTTCCAATATTTAACAACCAGTGTGGCCCTAGGTACGCGTGCCACTAAAGAGCAGCCCTGGAATGATGCCACAGGAGACGAGAGTAATGAGGACAATGGCATCGCCCACCTGGGCGCATGGAGGACTCTGAACAGCAGAGCTACTTCAGACAAGGTTGCATCACTTCTCAGACGTCACTGGCAAAAATTCAAATCTGACGTGAAAAAAGTGTTGGCAAGGGAGAAACGGATGGACACGTCCATTGGGACAGTCATTGTGGACAGCGGTTTGGCGACAGTGAGCACAGGCGAAGACATGCACAGTCCATGGCTGACGAGCCTCTCTGTGTACATGCACACCCCCAAGAGAAATGCCCACACACATCCACTTCGGGGCGAAAGACATATTTGAGAACGCACATGGCAGTCCTGTGGGTAACAGAACAATCTCCAATCAGAGAAGTCAGACTAGTCGATAGGCCTTATGTTGTCACAATGGAAGACAATACAGCAGCTAGCACTCTGCATGCATGCACTTGAATAAATCTCAAAAGCACAGCATTGAGTGAGAAAGCAAACTGCAGAATATCATGCACAAGGTGACATTTATGTACAACTTTTTAATGACTCAAGGCAACACGGAGGTTTACATTGGTTGCCTAGATACGTAGCTAGGATACATGCACAAGTCACTTGAGAAGTTGCCACTTTTAAGGACAGGAGTCGGGAAGAGCACAGGGAGCCTCAGTTAAACTGTGGTCACTTCGGTTGTTTAAAATAAAATGGGACCTGAGGCAAATAGGGCACCGTGTAAAAATCTGATAAACGGGTGATGTTAGTTCTCAATTGTTATCTATACGTTGAACTATTTAAAAAATAATCATGAGCTTTGAGATGCTGTTTGTTGTAAGTCTAACAAGCCTTTTTCTTGTTGTGTCACAGGTGAGGAGAGACAGCACAGACTGAGGCGAAGGCACGAGGGAAAGCGCGGAGGGTCTAGACTGCTGTACTCGGGGTGTTCAAGGAACAGCAACTAACCTCCCCTGGAGCGGCTGCAGAGGAGGCTGGCAGGCCAGGAGTCAGCCTGCAAGGCCACCTGAGCAAAGTGGCCTGAGTTTGCCTCACAGACAAGGAGAATCCAGCAAGCAACTCCCCAAAGTGAGCGCCACTCTGACACTGCCCAGCAGAAGAGGACAGCAGCCAGAGCCACCTGGGCCCAGACCACGTCTGTTGTGGTTGCTGTCCCCTGAACCTGTGGCAGGCCCCAGGACTAAAGAGGAGGGCGTGGGGTGGGGGTCAGTCTCCTGAGGCTGTCAAGGTTGAGGTCTGGGGACAGCTTTTACCAAAGCCCTGGACTGTGACCTCCAGGGGACCTGGGAGCCCTTCTCTTGATGTGCCTGCTACCTCCCCGCCCCTCCGAGCACAGCAGTGGCAGCCCTGCCCAGCTCCCCGTCCCACCTCTTCTCCAGCTTGGAAGCAACCAGCTCTGGACCACAGACCTCGAGCCAGCTCAGTCTCTGCCAAGTGAGCATCTAAAACCTGCCTGCTGCCTTCCCTGCACCTGGGCGTCCTAGGCTTTGTCACTGTCCCCAGTTCCCCTCCAGGTTCTTGCCACCAGGGTCATTCTACCTCCTGGCTCTCGCTTCTCTCAGTGGGATGTCACCCCAAATCTCTCAGGGCCACACTAGGAAATATGACCCTCACTGGTAACAAGGGAAGACAGTCCCCACTACTGATCACTGTTTCCAGACAGGAGTGCTCCGGCACCAGGGAGAGCCCCTGGCAGAGGGTCAGCAGTGTCCACTGCCCGGTCTGGACACCCTGTAGCACCAAGGACAGGAAAAAGTGGAGGTCCAGGTGAGTTTGGGCAATCTTTTGCAGCAATTAAAATAAAATCTATTATTTCCAATAATGAAAACAACTGCTGGGGGGGGCTTATGTTTTATACGTTTTTAGGTTTTTATTTCATTTCTCTAGTTTATTGTTATTGTCTTTTACAAATGTATCAATATGCAACATACTGGAAAATTGTTTAATTGGTACACAGTTTGAAAAGAATTGCTTTGAAATGATTCTTGAATATTTAAAAAGACATGTTTTGGTGACTTTCAAATAACGATTTCCCTGTTTGCACAGAAATTCGCAGATTCCCCTGGAATAATTCGAAGTAAAGCACCCTGTTCAGAAGGTAGATTGGCCAGCAAAGAACGGCGGAGGGAGACGTGCTGGTTTCCAACAGGCAGAAAGAAGTAAACTGGGAGCGTGAGAGCCTCTCTGCCATGAGGCTTATGGGTCCCCGGATGCCACTCCAGAAAGAAGCACAAGTCACCAGGGCAAGGTTTCCCAAAGCCAGGAAAACAGGTCACCACAGCCGAGCGGTGACTGGCACCATCACCCACCCACAGCTCCCTGAGTTCTGCAGAAGCCCTGTCCCTGTGATGAAAACGCCATCCAGATGGCCTCCAGGAGCCCAGCAGCACCTTGAAACTGGTGACGGGAGAACAGACTTGCTAACAGAGAAACAGGAACAAGCCATCTGTCCACAAAGAAGGGAAGCTAAACACTCACATCTGCTACCAGCTTAGGCCAAGGGTAGACTTCAGAGATACGTGGTATGAGATCGACCGATGGGTCACATCCGTGTCTGTCCAAGTCCTGGTGTCGGCAAAGGACACAATGGCTTGGGGAGAAGAAAGGAGGAGGGAAAAATGGAGGAAGGGAGAGGTGGAGGGAGGGAGACAGATAAGCATCCAGCCATTGTGTTACTAAAGACACCACAACCCTCATTTCAAAGGAACCCTGCTGCTCTGTGAGCCGCAGAGACCCTGTGGCCATCAGCACTGGCCAGGGGCTCCAGTCCCAGCTCTGGTTTGGATAACAGCAGGCAAGTCAGTGCACTTCTCTGTCCCCAGTTTTCCCATCTGCAAAACAGGAGTGTCGAGCTATGTGATCTCACGCGCTAATCAGGCAACAGGAAGGCGCTCACCACACGCTCCAAGGGACACAGGCCGGCTGCTGCCCCTGACAGCCAGTGCCCCGCCCCCACCTCCAGCACTCGAGGGTTCTGTATCACACACCTTCGTTTCTGCCCTCCAGTGGTCTTAGGGTTACATATATTTTTTTAACCAAACATAAGAAAGTACAAGGAAAAAAACAGGTACCATGTGTTATACAAAGCAAAACTCTTTTTAAGAAAACTCATTACACCAAACCTCTAATTTAGGAAACAAAGTGAATTCAGAACTGATTAACACAGAGATTTATAAAGGAACTCATTTCAAGGTTTCAAATCATTTCAAATGACAAACAGTTCACACAATAATGATTATAATATGTGTCGAGCATCAGTTCGCTATGTTCCAGGCATTGTGCTAAGCTGTTTCACATGGAACGTTCTTTAATTTCAACAAGCCTATGACGTCGGGAACATCTCATTCCCTTGTACAGCTGCCAAAAGCTGAGGATGAACAAGCTCAGGACAAATGTGCCCAAAGACCCACAGTAAATGATGGACCCACGCTATGAAGTCAGCATTCACATGCTCAACTTCCTCACCTGTACACGCCTTGTCCTTAGGCGGTAGTAGTCGGGTTTGGGAAAGGCCACCAGCATTTTCTTACTTAGTGACCCAAGCCCCTACGCAAATGACAAACCCTGTATTTCACTTGCATGCCTTAAAACTGCACACATGGTCCCCAGTAGCACAGTGATGACTAGAGGCCCTTTCTACTGTGTACCCATTGTCTTTATCTCAAATATCACAGCACAAAGCCATTCAGTGCTCCCAGGGAGTCAACTCTCAGAGAGGTGCAGTGATGTCCGTACACTCCTCCCCCAGGCAAAGGAGGGGGACCAAAGTGACAGTGGTGATTTCTGCGGACAGGAGTGTGGGGGAAGCAAACCTATCCCTTCAGGGAGACTAACTTCTGCGGACGGTCTGAGGGGCGCACTGGGCTGGTGGAGAGAGTGTGTTTTCAACAAGCTCTCACTCTCTTAGCAACGCCTAGTAGCAGGCTGGTGCTGGAGGCCCGGGACAGGAGCTGCCCCGCTGAGCTCACACAGGCCAGCCGCTCCCAGCCAAACTAGGTCATTCACAGCTGCATAAATCAGAGTGCTCTTTGCACTGCAAGCCCACCTAGAAGACCTCCGACCTGCAAACAGAAGCGCCAGAGTGTTGGCTGTGCCCAGCCCAGGCCTGACCACGTGTGACCCAGGAAACACTGCAGTCTCAAAACCTCCCTGCCCAGTCTTCTAGCTCCCAGAAACAAGGGGCTGCAGCCAGGAGGCCCTGGAAGCTGGGTGGTCCCCATGTCGTGCTCAACAAGGCAGAGCTCTGCACCCAAGCTTACCGGGGGCTCTAACCCTTGGTGCATGGATGACATGTGCGTGCATGTGAGCACCAGTGTGGATACCACCCAGGCCTGCCGGGGTTCTTTTAGGTACCATGTTATTGGGTCTTAAAAGCATCAAGCAAGAGTTCCAAACTTCCTCCACCGAGGAACAGGGAAGGGTCCTGAATGGCTATTTTTCAGTCCCCAATTTTCTGTTAAACTAATATCATTTATGCCATTCACAAACTAACATGTATTTATTGAGCCTGGCACCATGCCAGATACCAGATACCATGCATGCATCACCTCTGTAAACCCTCACAGCCATCCTCTGAGACAGACACTGATGATGTTCAGACCCTATAATAATCTCCCTGTTTTACAAATAAGAACTATGGCCAAGAGAGAAACTATTATGGGGAGCACGTGTCTGTGGGTGCTAAGAGAAGATTTTTTTTTTTAAATGTGGTTAAGGAGAAAGAAAAGTGGCGGATGTCAAGGACGGATCTTTGCTTTAGGTGAACACACACCAAAGTGCTCCTGAGACCCAATGTACACGTGAATCCCCCAGGTGTCTCAACACAATGCAAAGGTCGTTTCTCCAGGTCCAGGGTGGGCCTGGGACTCTGCCCTCCGCACAGTACAGCCCTCAGATGACGTCACACTGTTCGTCCTCCGACTGCACTTCCAGTGACAAAGTATCATGGAAAGAGAGCATGGAAATTCACTTGATTTGAGAAATTAGGCATCATGTTTCACCATGCCTAACACGAGAGGTTTTGATTTTTCTACAAAGAGTATTTCATGATCCCTGCAATGCTGGATATAACTGAAGAACGACACATTTATAAGGCAAATTCTACAGAATCATTCATTTCCTTCTGGGCCTTTGGAACCTCCAGGAGGACGGGAGCGTGTCCTAGTTATTGCGTTATGTCCAGGGCCTGGAATGATGCATGACGTTCACTGAGTGGCCAATAAATGCTGCCTGAGACGGGGTTCTGTAACCACATCCACATGCACAAGCAAGATGAAGATGCAAAGCGAGCAAACCACAGAGCCGTGATGGGGCAGGGACAGCAAATATATCTCAACTTAAGGCAAGTGCAGCTGGAACCGTGATGCCCGCCTGGTGTGGTGGGTTGAGCAGCGTTCTGAGGCTTTCTCGGGGCTCAGTGAAGAAGAATCATTCCCAAGACCAGCCATCAACAACCAACATGGCTGGGGAAGAAAGGTGTAAAATCAGACCCTGAATTTGCCACTGTTTCTAGGTCAGGATCTTCTTGAGTCTAGATGACCAAAAGAGATAAGAGTAAACAGATTTTCTTCATAATATAAACAATTAAATTATAATTAAGGAGTATTATCTCCTAAATACCATAAAATATTTTTGATATTTGTAAGAACTACAAACTAAGATGTGCTTGGGTGCCTTCTCTCAATAATATTTACCTAATCCAAACTTCTGCTTCTCTTTCTAGAAAAGTCTTCCACACGGCCCCCACCTGCAGTGAGTACCTTGCGTCCTGCACAGAAAGTGTCCGTTAATCACACCCATTTCCTCCCTTCTCCTGCTTGACAAGATATTTGGCATCCAGAACCTCCAAAGCCATGTCCTTCTCTCTCTTCAGAGATTCTGAATTTGATGAAAACATTGCGACCTGGCTCATTATTTCATTATTCAAACTTGCTTAGCAAGGATCTCATGACTGAATACATCCAACTAATCTCAGAAACCGGACGTCTTCTTTCAAGTAGCTTTGCAAATTGTTTTGTTCAAATCACCAGTTATTTTGCCAAATGCCTCCAGTTAATTCTTAGTTGGATGACGCCAACCCTCTGGGTACCTTGTTCAGGGAGGTGTTGTCAGTACAGTACTGAGTTCTTGCGGGATTACAGTTGTTTTTTCTATAACCTTAATACTTGAAGGACAGATTAGCTTAATATAAAATCCTTAGCTCACACTTTCAAGTTTCTTGAAAATATTGTCCCACTGTTGTCCTGTTTTACATGTAGCAGTTGACAAGTCTGATGCCAACCTAAGTTTCTTCCTTTTTAAGTGACTTGGTAGTTCTGCCTGCGAGCCATCTTTCTCCATCATCTTTAACCTCTACGTTTATGAGGGTATGTCTAGAAGTTAAACATTCTGGGTCAATGTCCACACATACATTTAGAAATCTTAAAATGTAGGTTCTCATCTTTTTTCTGGAAAGCCTTCTTGAATTGTAATTTCAAAAAGCTAGTTTTATTCCACTGATCTGCTTTTTCCCTTCAATTATTTGTGTGTTGGGTCTTCCTTGCCAATCTTCTATGTATCACTGTCACTCCGATCCTTTTCATCTCTTTACCTCATTTTTGTTGTACTCACTGGTTTTGCTTTTTTCTCGGTATTCTTTATTTTCAGTGGACTTGAAATGGATACCTTGTAATTTGGTCTTCATTTCTGAGATGGCTTTGTCTTTTTCTTCCATTTCTTTCTTGCACGTCATAATCTCTCATTTTACATCTTCCAGTTTTCTATTTTCTGAGAATTTCAAATTTCTATTTGAGGCTTTCTTTCATTTCTTCACATGCTTGTTCAAAGATATTCAGTTCCTCTTGGAGGTGGTGTTATAGTTTTCATCTGCTTTGTGGTTGTTTTAAGGGAGAATATTCTCTTCTTCCACTGAAAAGTTTTTATTCTCATTTTCTGTTTTCTTTTGATGATAAATTTTTAAGGATGTTATTTGCCATTTTCCACATAAATAATTTGGATGTTCTGAAATAACTTGGATGTTCCCAGATCAGTAAGATGTTTCTAAAATTCTTTGGGTACAATAAAGTGCAGCATCTTAACAAATAGTGCCCCTTCTTCTCAATGGGTGCTGGCGAGTTGGCTCTGCTGGTTTGGGTGCTCATTTCCCACCTACATGTAACTGAAGTTTAAAGTGTCCCTGGTCTCTTAGTTACCTTTTAGGTGTGGGTTCTGAGTAGTTGTATTTGTTCTCCCTGTTGCTCTTCATTCAGACCCACAGGAGAAGAAATTCCTTTTTCTCTGACCTGTCCATAGCTCTGCTCAAATACAAATGCAAGTCCCTCAGCAACCGGATCTTGAAAATAATGTCTCCTGGTGCCAGGAGGGCACTGGACATATCAGGGGACCACTCTATAAAATATATGATTGTCTAACCACTGGGCAGCACACCTGAAACTAATCCAAAATAATGTCGTCTGGTCCTAAAGGGCAGTTTCCTTAGAATGCGTTTAAAAAAAAAATAACAGAACTGGCCCAGTCTAGGGTTTGATTGAATTCACAGCCTGCCATTCTCTACAGTTCATTCAGAACAAACTGCCTGCATTTCGAGAATGTGAAAAATGCCTGCCACCTGACAGACAAACCAGTGACACAGAACTGAGGTGGTGAAGTGCTCAAAGAAGAGCATAAATAAACAGCCCGGTTTTACTGAGGCCACCTGCCCGGGCAGAGGGCAGGTCCTCCAGACGGCAAAATAGAAGCTTCCACCTATGAGTGTGAATGACGTCATCGTGACAATGGCAAGAGGCACATGACTCAGCAACACCCCTTTTCCTTCCAAAACTCAGAAGCACAACCCCCCAGGAATGAGTGAATACAGAGGGCTGAGGTTCCCAGGCATCTGTGGCCCAGAGAGAAGACCCGCCCCCCTGATGGTCCAGAAGACCTTGCTTGTGATCTCCACTGCATCGAGCTCCTTAAAGAGAACGTGCAGTTGGCTCTCAGGAATCCGAGATCAGCTCCTCTCTCTGCAGGCCCCAAGCTCCTGTCCCCACTTCCAGTCTCATCCCTGACAGTGGATTTGGTGGGCAAAGCCTGGATTCCAGGTCCTCCCCATTCTGCCCGCATTTCCTACAGGTAATAAGGACCCGAGCGCAGTGCTGGTAGCCCTTGTGGGAATGCGTCATCCACTAGGACTATTGTGAGGATTAAGTGAGATGATGGATATAAGCACAGTTTCCTGCACACAGTCAGCACTCAGTGGGGTCACTGAGCACCCTTGTTCTACTTTTTTAACACATGTTCAGTGAAACACAGACCAAATTTGCCAAGTGCCTGTTCCATTAATCCTGAACCCCTTCATGCATTTTAAGGAAAACCAGACCATATGGTTCAGATTTCACTCACAAATAAATCAGCATAATGTTTGTGCAGTAAAAACCGTCTTGTGCTCTCGTTTTTATGGGTCTTTTTATCCCAAGTCCTAAAATAATAAGAATAAAAGCTAGTTGTGTTTTGCTGAGGGTAAATAAACTCAGGCTTAAATCCTTCTTATGGTCCAGAGGCGGGGGTGTCTGATCATAGCTAAGTGAGTCCTCGCTCTGGCCTCAAGCCACCTGCACGGGACTTGTAAGGAAGGGGGAGAATCCACAGTCAGGAAAGCCAGGATCTACATGGGGGAGGGAAGTCCAACAGAAGGCGGTTGGTGTCCTGGTCTGGTAGCTGAGTTGGTTTGAGCAGCATCCAATTTGCCAAGGTTGTGGGTGTGATCCCCATTCAGGACACATACAAGAATCAAACAATGAATGCATAAAAGAAGTGGAAGAACAAATTGATGTTTCTCTCTCTAAAAATCAATAAAGATTTTTTTTTTAAAAAGAAAGGAATTGTTGGATCAACAGGCCCCTTGCTCTCCTCTGACGCAGCCAGGAAAGTGGCCGAAGCACGTTCCCCCCGGCAGCCCTCCCCGTGGAAGGTCACAGGCTGCTCTGTAGCCACGGAGAGCCTCGGAAGCGAGGTGTACAGAGAGGGCAGTAAACCCAGCTCGTGGCCATGTTGCCACCACAGACACCAGTGTTCTGGCAAGCGGTTTTGTGATGGAAAGAGCCCCCCTACCTGGCACCCCTTGGATTATAAAGCAGAGTTTTCACTGGGCTTTGCAGGCCTTACCCGTGGCAATGCCACCTGTCCCGTCCCATCCCAGCTCCCCACCTCCCTTCCAAGACCGCGCTCATCCCCCCCTTGCTCTCCTTTCTGTACAATATGATTTCATCTCTAAATCGTGTGTGTGTGTTCGTGTGATGTACTGTTTGAACTTATAGAAAGGCTGTTATACTTTCATAACGTTGGGGTGGGGATGCAAAATAAACCACGTTGGAAAACCATCTGGAAGTTTCTTACACTGTAAACATGCACCTGCGCTATGACAGGTCTAATTCAACACCTGGGTATTTACCCCAGAGAAATGAAAACACGTTCACAGAAAGGTTTGTACAAGAATATACCGTATTTCACTGTGTATAATGCACACGTTTTTGCCCAAAGTTTTTAGGGAAAAATAAGGATGCACATTATATGAGGCATAGTGATTACATACCATGGGTATAATAATGGGTATAATAATCCCACATATAATGTGCACAAAACCATGGGTGCACACTGTACACAGCAACACGCGGGTATGTGCCAGACTTATGATCACCAAAATCGGGGAAGGGCCAGCGGTCTATCAATGGGAGGCTAAAGCTGTGGTGTGTTCATGTGACAGAACACAACTCACAACAAAAACGAGTAAACTACTGACATATCCATACGGTGCCTCTGGGATGGGTTACAAAAGTCGGCGGCGCGCAGTTTCTGGTCTCAGGACCACCTTATACTCCAAAGTACTGAGGACCTTCACAAACTTATGTTGGTGCTGGTTGTGCTGTATAGTCATAGAAATTAAAATGAGAAAGTTCTAAAATATGTATTAATTCATTTAAATACAATAAAGCTCTTATTTTCACATATTTCTGAGAAAAAGAATTATCGTCTCCCAAGACAAAAAAAAAAAAGGAATAGCTTTTTAAAAAATTTTTTTGCAATCTCGTTAATGTTTGGCTTAATAGAATATGGGTCAAATCTCATATCTGCTTCTGCATTCAATCTACTGTGATAAGTTTTTGTGATTAAAGTATATCAAGAAAATTCAGCCTCACAGAGATGTAGCTGGACAGTAGAGGAGCATTGTAATAGCTTTTTCAGATCCTTGTGGCTACTTATCTCTGACACAGACCCACACCTCACATGTGGTTCTTACTGAAAGGTGAGTTGCACGGCAGAACCTGAAACGTATCGGAAAACTGCATAGTCTGTTACATGACAACCATTGGCCTAGTTGCGCTTGGAATGGAACCTTTACCCACGCGCCATGTAACGTCCCACATAGGTCACTTGGAAAATGATTCACCAAGTTACACAGAATTTCCAAACATTGATGCGTGTCATTAGACAATATTTTCAAAACCACACTTGCCAAAATCGCCACCAATCTCATCAGAAAAGCCTTCAGGTGTTGGGAAGCTATCAAACTCGTGGTGACCAAGTTTCCAAAATCCTGATTTTCATTAGAAAGTTCAAGTTTTATCAACAGCAACAGATACTGTTAGCCATTTCCTTCCAGGCGACAGGTTCATGCTCCCTGCCACATACTCAAGTCTAAATAACCCCGTTTCTCACGTGTTCTTCCAGGTAAAAATGACATTCCATCAGAAACGCAGCTCATTCAGCCCGCGACTCAAACCACAGTGCACATGCTTGGACGACAGCATGGCCCACGGCAGGAAGCAGGGGCGCTCTATACTACTTCCCATTGCCTCGCACACCACGTTGAAAGGACTCATGTTGGGGGGACTTAATAAGAGATTTAATAAGATTAATAATTTTTACAGCCTCCCCAGGGCATTCCTACGTAATAATGCTGGCTCCCCTTTTCTACAGGTGCAAGGTGAAGAATGTGGTAACTACACACAGTTCGGTGCTGCTGTCTCGATGCAGGCTCAGCTCCCTGCCGTTTTACCTACCACTGCCTTTGTACAAGCAGGATACATGCCGACGTGGTACACAGGGTGGAAACAGGCTCGGTATTATTGTGAAATTGATTGCCACATGTTCAAAGGGTTTGCGACACTCCCAAAGGTCCACGAAACACACTCCGAGGGCTGCCAGGTGGTATAGCAGCGAGCAGTCTCACACAGAAGGGTATGTAATTTTATGATTCCATTTATATGCCATTTTGAAGCCAGCAAAAATAATCTATGGTGGAAAAATATCAGAAATGTGGTCGCCTTGAAGGGGCTCTGAGGGGTTGACTGGGGAGGGACTACGAGAGAACTTCGAGGCAATGCTAACGTTCTCCAGGGTGTCTCCCTCGTCCTTCAAAGTGAATCAAAAGTGAGAGACATTCATGCGGGTTCCTCAGCCTCAGCGCTATTAAAATGTGGGGCTGGCTAACCCTTTGTTGTGGGGCCTCTCCTGTGCAGTGTGGGCTGTTCTGTCCACTGGATGCCCAGAGCATTTTAGTTGGGACAACCAAAAATGCCCCCAGACAGTGCCCCAAGTTCCCCGAGGGGCAAAATCACCCCCAGTTGAGAAGCACTGGGTTAACGGGGAGGATGCATGTGTGATGAAGAAAATCCAGTAAATGTTAATGACGCAAACTTCGCGGGGGTACCGGTACACGCTGTACAAATCAATGTCACTTTGTGCGTACTTTTTCATATTAAAATCTGGGTACAATGCTATCATTTTGTTGTGTACCTGAAACTAATATGTCACTCCGTACACCTTACTGTAAAAATAAATAACTTAAAAGTATGATCATGTTATAGGCAATCTTTTTGCACTTACTAACATATTGTTAAGATTTATACATATTACTGCATGTCGTTGTAGTTATCAATTTGGTCTCTTGTTTCAAAAAATTCCACCGTCTGAGAATTCGGTGGTTCTCCATTGTCCTCTCAGCAGACCTGTGGGTCACTCCCACGTTCTGCTGTTCCGTGCCGGGAACGAGCTTACGGGCCTCACGTGGAACTCCGGCTTGCTCCCGGAGTTTTCCTCCTTGGTCATCATGGTTAGATAAGGCTCCACCCTGAGAGCAGACTACAAATTCACCTACGTTTTCTCGTCCTTTCCGTTATTCTCGACAAGAAACCACCTAATCCCTCGGGAGAACATGTTGGCTGGCGTGTACTAGTTCATTCCATCGCCATTTGTTAAGAGGCTCTTTCACCCCTCGCTAAATTCGTACATAGTGTTTTTAGTCACCACAACATACCTCTTCCTACACAGATGAAAGAGCCGGCAATACTCTCGAACCAGACTCTTCGGAACGAGGAAGAATGACTACCACACTCGGCCCTGCACCACGCCCTTCGTGCACACCCGCCAGCGCACCCTCAAGTCCAGTGAGCTCAGCGAACAGCCGGACCTGCCGCTCAGGACTCCCGACCTTCAATGGATAAAAAAGGCATTTTAAGAGGTGACTTCAAAACCCAGACAACTCTCACAACTACTGAGCTATTGAGTTTGTCAAGTGAAAAGTAGAACAGAAGTGCAAAGTGAGAAGGAACAGCAAGAGGAGGAGGAGGGTGGGAAAAAATTATTTTGTTTCCCTTCAAACTTCAGAGGGAGCAGGGCCACCTCCGACCCTCAGGGGTCCACAGGCTCATTACAAAGATCACCAGTGCTTTCAGGGGCGTGCAAGCTGTTTCCACGGAGGCCACCATTGGCTCTGCTCATTTCTCCCTTTGCTTTCATTGCTTTGACCCCACAAGTCTTGTTGGCAACAATAGCTCCCTATTTGCTGGGACTGTAGATGCTATTTTGAAAATATTTGGGTGCAGACTGCACAGTTTTCAAGGCTGGAGAGAAAAAATTAATTCCCCATTAATAAGAGTGTTTCTACAAATGCAGCCTAACTGGTACCCTGTGCCTCCCCAGATACCAGCTGACGAAAAGGCAGTCATTAAAGGTCACACCAAGCGGGGCTGTCCTGGGCTGGCATTTGGTTTCTATGGCCACTGCTTGTCCCTGGGGCCTGCTCCTTCCCCACCCCTTCTTTCCCAGGCTTAAACTTGAGTGCCCTGAAGACAAAATTGAGGACAGTGGAGCCATGTGAAATTCGTCACCCAGGAGGGACAAAACGGCTCAGGCTGTGGTCCTCCCTCCCCAAGCCTGTCCACACCCACTCTAAAACCCGTCCCCAAAACCCACACCCTACACTCTTGGGATTCCATTGTGTTTGGAAATTCTGTGGCTTTTCTGAAACAATGTTGGTGTTGCTGGTCGTTAAAACAAACCAGCTGCAAAATATCAACCTCTTTTTGCAAGAGACAGTATTTTATGCCTCAAAGAACAAATCTCAACCTCGCCCACAGCCCACACCCCACGCCCTGTGCATATGTGCACACACACTTTGTTGGAACGTCACGCAGTCACACATCTCATTCCTGCGGATGCTGACTGGCGAGGGAGGGATGCTCTCATGCTCAGCCTGCTGCTCAGCTGGAAACCCCTGGCCTCCCGCCACCATCACAGATGATGACTGCGCAGAAACTTCACCCTCAGGTCCTCACCACCCGCACTGTCCACTCCAACAGGGCGGAGATACCTGCTGAGCTGGGGGACAAGGCCCCCCCCAAACCCAGAGCTAGAGGACTAAAGAAGGGAGCAGCAGATATGAAGACAGAGGACCCCCACGTTCCAATCCTTTGGTCCCTCAACCTCTCTGAGCCTCGGTTCCTGCATCTATGAAAACCAGATCTGGTAACAATTTGTCCCTTAGAACCCCACAGGGTTACTGGGACAATTACATGTGAGTGTTTATGAAAGACATCAAGGTGACTTACTACTGCTGGTTATTATTACAATCCATCTGCACTGTCAAGGGGAAGATAAGTGATTCTCAAGGAGGAAAGTACCACCCTGATCCGCTCACTTTCTGTCCCCAAAGCCCCCAAATGCACCAGGGCATTTCAGTGCAAACTGGACAACATGCTCCAAGGAGAGACATCAGAGCTCCCTGGGGGTCCTGTTGGGTCCTCACCGCACCCCCATGAAGCCTCCAACAAAGGCTACTGGTGGAGCACCCCAGGGCTGTGGCTGTCCCAAGCTGTTCCAAGGAGTAAGAGAAGGTGGACTCTGCCCCCGAACCCCAGAAACCTCCTGAGAGCTGGCTGTGCAGACCCAGGGCCTACTGGGAGGCACTGCTCCCACCCCATCACAACCAGTCAGGAAGCCGAGGGGACCAGCAGCCATGGGGTGGAACCCAAGAAGACACAGCCAAGTGCTCTGGTTTCTCACCCCAGTAGGTGTTCGGTGCCTCCTGCAGGGACAGTGCCTTCCCCTCGCAGACGGACGTGGAGAAGAACCGAGGCTAGAATGAGACACTCCTGACCCTCAGGAAAGGGTGCTGTCCCAGACAACAGCATGGGTGCAGAGTGTCCCCCACCCAGGGGCACGCCATCTGGGGAGGACCCATGGATACCGCGATGGCAAAGTCGGAAACGCCAGCAGGAACCAGGAAAAGGGTTTCGGGTCTCACCCAGAGGAGCTCGTGAAAGAACAAAAAGCAGCATGCCGAACTAGAAATTTTTAGTGCGTCATTCTTCCCCAGCTCCTTTTTTCAAAAAGGCTCATCCTGTCTGTTAATTCACGGAGGTGGAAATTCGGAGCCCTTCCCTCCCAGCAAGACACAACACATCCTGGTTTGTTAAAATTCGGAGCTATGGTGCCTGTGCGACACACACAGCAAAATGTCCACCCTGAGCTGTCCCATCTGCCGCACTCACAGCTCTGTGAGCTCCGGTCACCCAGGGTCTCCCAGGCTGGAGACGGGCCAGAGGGCAGCCCAGTCTTCTCCTTCCCCAGGGAATATTTAGATGTCCCAGCAGACTGGGAGGCAGCCATCAGACCCTGAGCTTAATGCCCTCCTGCTCTTTCTCACTCACCCTCTCTGTTCTTCTGCCCCTCACATGAGCAGAAAGGTAAGCAGGGAGCAGAAAGGGCCATGGAGTTCCCTTCTGTTGTCACAGAAGGGAACAGATGCTGGTCCTATGCCTGCTCACCTCATGCAAACCAGACCAAGGGGATGGCCCCCATCAGCAGAGGTGGCCATAATGCACCCACCCCACTGCAAAGCCACGGGTGTGGTCTGTCCCCCCGGCCTGATTTCCCTACTCAGGTGACATGAACACACAGAGACCTGGACCTGCTGGGACTCATGTCATAGCCTCAGCGTTCCAGGGGTCCCTGCCATGGCCTCTGCCATCTGCCCACTGCCCACGACATACCTGTAGGGTCGGCTCTCTTCAGAGGCACCATACAAAAGGGACAAAGCAAAATGACCCAAGATTGTGTCACCCAAGTGGGATCTGGTTGATTTCAAGCAGCTCATTTATTCTCCCTGTGCCTCCGGTCCTCATTTGTAAAACTGGGTGCCAGTCAAAGCTAATGGGCAGGGCAGTGACCAGATGACAGAGAAGAAGTGCACTCACTGGAAGGTACTGCTGCCATTACTATTGAGCAGGTGCCCCTGGGCAAGTCACGAAGCCACCCTGAGCTCACCTCCTCATCTGCTAAACAGGGTTGTTAATCCCGCAACCAGGCAACCACTTGGGATTCTTGGGGGGCCAAGAGGGTTCCTGAGAGTATCTACCAGGAATCATACATGTGTTGTAATGTTAAAATAAAGTAATTACAACTAAAAAAGAGGGTAAGAATCATCCATTGCACAAATTTTAAAGAGGAAATTTCAGAACCATCTCCCCTCAACACAAGGTTTCCTGTTTCTCTATTAAATTAGGTGTAGGTTTTTGTTGCTGTTTTTTTTTTAACCATTTATACCTTTTCTTTCCTTTTTTTTTAAAGATTTATTTTAGACAGAGGGGAAGCGAGAGAGAAAGAGGAGAGAAACATCAGTGTGTGGTTGCCTCTCACACGCCCCCTACTGGGGACCTGGCCCACAACCCCGGCATGTGCCCTGACTGGGAGTCGAACCAGCGACCCTTTGGTTTGTAGGCCGTTGCTCAACCCACTGAGCCACACCAGCCAGGGCCCATTCACACCTTTTCTCCTGTCAAGTTCCATCCATTTAGAGCAAATGGGGCCTCAATCAGAGGGAAATTAGACATCACATCCCTGTCCCCAGAGGGGTGGACAGCAATGCGGGACCTCCCTGCTGAGCCAAACACCTTCCTGGGGGGCAAAAGAGACCCTGGGCCTGGTCAGGACACACCCAAGTCCCTGCTCGCTCAGAACCACGATGGAGGCAGTGATGTATGGTCTCAGATACGAGCAAAGGCAAAAATAACACATTCTCAACTAGAGCTCCAGTGCAGGGAGGAATATAGTCTTCCCTGAAGATCACTAAGCATAGCTAAATCTCCAACTCCCTTAGTCCAAAACATAACAACAACAACAACAATCTGTAAAACAACTAAGTCAAAGAGTGGCCCGCCATGCTGCAGGGGCAGCTGATGCTGAGCCCCAAAAGGAGCAGCCCCCGGCTGACAAAACGAGTTCTCCTTCATTGAAAATCCAGCGATGATTCCAGAGAACATAAAGCACATTTTCCAAAGGCTGCAATAAATCAAATCTCGCCTGCGTGCAATCTAGATTTAGCCACTTAGTTCATCTTAATAAACAAGTGACTCATTCAAAGGAAAAGAAATGAAATGTTTTGCCTTGAGGGACAGTTTTATTTTTAATAGTTTGGTGCCGTGGTGACAGAAGAAATACTCTGCAATGTGAATTGTCTTTTGTTCTTCCGGTGCTCTCAGGGGCGGGCTGGGAGTAGAGTGGGTGGAGGGGGGTCGGTCTCCTCCGAGTTTCCTCTGCCAGTGAGCATAAGACCTTTCTCTGCTCCTCTCTTTGTTACAGCTAGATCTGCTCTTGCAAGGGGCTCACTGAAAGAAACGGTGGTTTATCTTCACAAGATATCAATGCAGTGGTGGGTGATTTAGAGCCCTATTTATTATTTTTAAGCAAGTCGTGCCAATAAAAACGGAACTCAAGGAGAAGGTATCTCTCTTAAAGCAACAATAGCTCATACAACTACAATATTGAAATATGAAATCTTGAGAGAAAGATTAGGTCATGCCAAAGGGATACCATTCTGAATGATAAAAGTAGAGGGCACATTTTCAAATTGTTTACAAATCTCTAAAGAAGCACAGAAACACAGAGAGGACACAAGAGACACACTGTCTACTATCCCAGCTTCTCAGGTCCCAGACACATCTTCCAAGGACTATAAGACTCCCTGGAGCAGGAGTCAGGTTCAGTTCCCTTTTGTGTCCCCACGTTGAGTGTAATGCCTGTCACAGAGCAGACACTGAGTGACTACTGTTGAAAGGAAGGATGGATAGATGGAAGAACACATGGATGGATGGATGGATGAACACATGCATGGATGGATGGATGGATGTATGGATGGAAAGAAAGATGGATGGATGGAAGGAAGGAAAGATGGATGGACGGACGCATGGATGGGTGGATGGACAGACTAACAAATGAAATGAATTCTCAGAGGAGGAAGGGTCTCCACTGGCTTTTAGAAATAGAAAGGAACAAAGTTCTGACCCCACATGCCCTGAGGAGAGGTAGGTCCTTAGTGACGAAGCACCATCACCCCCCTAGTCTCCAAGAGGCAAGTTCAATAGTCAGGGGCCTCTGTCCTTCTCAGGAACTGAATCCATGTTGTAAGAATCCTTCCAGAGATCCTCACAACATTCCAGTGAAGTGAGGCTCCTTGGACCATGTGAGGCTTCCTGGCTGGCCATTCCTGCCACCTAACACTGAGCATAAACCAAATCCGGCCCTGACCGGTGTGGCTCAGTTGGGCATCATCTCACAAAACTAAAGGTCACCAATTCAATTCCTGGTCAGGGCACATACCTGGGTTGCAGGTTCAGTCCCTGGTCAGGGCACACACGAAGCATCCAATCCATGTTTCTCTCCCTCTCTTTCTACCCCTACCCCCTCTCTCTAAAAATAAGTATTTTTTTAAAACCTTGGGATATTTTTCATCACTGCTTGAGACAGGTATAAATAGCAGGTAAAGGGTTTTAATCAAGGAAAAGAGAAACTTGAGAGTCAAGGAAAAACATTTAACTAGGAAGGAACACTTCTCAGCGTGGTCCAACTTCAACATCACCTCCTTCATGAAGCCTTTCCTTAATCAGCCCATCAGCCATGGCGCGCCCCCTCGTCAAAACTCCCGACTAGGCAGCCTTTCCCTTGCAGCACCTACCACAATCTGTCTGATACGACAGTTCTTTGTTCATCTGCTTTCTGCTCCCAGACTCCCATTAGACCATAAGCTTCCTAGGAACAGGCTTGTATCTTCCACATCTTCGTATTTTTCAGAGCTCCTGGCCTAAGTGCATGAACAAGATTGGCACTTAGAAAACATCTCTTGATTTACTCTACATTAAGTGGCACTGAGAGTGAAAAAAGGTCAGATGCAAATCACAAACTCTGGGGGGGCGGGGCCTGGAAGATGCTAGGGAACTAGGACTCAAGCTTTAAGTCAATTTCAGAAAAGAATAAAAGGAAGATGGAACCCAGAAAACAAAACATCAAGGTCACACATACTCAGAGAAGAAGAAAAGGTAAAATAAAAATCAAACCAGAAAGTGGAAGAAATTAAAATGTTCATTTCTCCACTAATTCTCGTGTAGATGTCACAGGACACCCGTGCGCTCGCATCTCGAAGACTCCTATTCCGCACGACCTCCGAGGCCGGGAAGGGAACCTCAGCATCTG
The DNA here is from genome assembly GCA_007922815.1 of Macrotus californicus. NCBI lineage: Eukaryota > Metazoa > Chordata > Mammalia > Chiroptera > Phyllostomidae > Macrotus > Macrotus californicus. Next base: position 71,833 of record VMDR010002224.1, on the reverse strand, counting down.
CCAACAGAAAGCAGGGCAGCGTTCGGCAGTCCACTGAAATGGGGGCATTCGAGTCACACAAGAGCAAATACATCACAGGTGGGAAAAGGCTTCCCGCTTAAATTTTCTTTTCAGCTGCTGGTCAGCTCTGCTCCACTGTAACTTGTTTTGGGGAGTTCTACCAGGCAGGGGAGCATCATGCTTTGCTTAGAATCAGACGACAGGTTAAGCACTGGTGTGAATGCAAAAGGGTTTGTGACCACCTGTGTTTAGATTCTTTAAGCTCCTCCCCTTTACAGAGAAGGTTCGAAAGTAGGCGCTTGACGGGCATTTTCCTTCCTTAGTACAGGACGTTCACTGCATTCCAACCCCAGAAACCGAGACTGAGACGGTAATTAGGCTCCATCGTGGGCCTGGGCTCTGGAGCGCTGTCGGGAATGTGGGCGGCTGTAACCATCACCAGAGAGAAAAATGCCCAGCCCTTTCAGAGACTACAGATCAAGTGCAGAGAGAGATCAAGTGCAGAGAGAGCAGTTTTCTGGACGCGGCCAATGGCTGTGCACCTGCAGTCCTCACACTGCACAGGTGAGGGCACGAGGCTCTACCCAAGTTTTGGAGACACCAGGTGTGCATCCAGCAGCGCTAAACCCAGAGGTACCTGGGGCCCTCAGCCACTGAGTATCTGCCTCAAAGGGGCCTCCCACTTACCAGGTTTCCACCCGATTATAAAGTCAGAAGTTCACACCCCACCCATCTGTCCTTCCTTTCTGTGAAACAGGTTCCCCTACTAACAAAATTTCAGCTTCTGGTCCCTTGGCAAAAATAAAAAAGTCATGGGAAGGGGTGCAAAGGACTGTGGGAGTCTCACGGTAGGGAAAGGAGCAAACTTGAGAAAAATGTGAATTCCAGGTGCCATAACCTTCCCATGGTTCCCTCGAGGTGGCCGTAGACTCCACCCCCACTCAGGAAATCCCACAGCCAAGTGGACCCTAAAGTTGAGGTACTGCACCCCTCATTCTCTAAATGAGGAATGGGAGAAATCAAAGTCGTGTGGGGCCATGTGAGTGTCCTCATGGCAGAAACGCTTTTTAATGATGATGACAGGCAACAAGGACTTTGTGGGTGATCTGTGGCCCCAGGTCCAGGGAGTGACAACAGTGCTCCTAACAGAGAAGCCAGCCTGGCTCTGTCCTCCTGCCCTAGCCCCTTCCCTTTCCCCCAGCCCTCCCCTCCCTTCTCCTCTGCCCTGCATTAGGGCTGCCAGAGGCCAGCTCTCCTGTCCCTGAGCCCCACCCGTGAGCCTGGGGGCAGAGAGCTTGCTGAGCCCTCTTCTCAGGAGATGAGAAGACACAGGCCACTCACTGGGAAAGAGCCTGAGAAATGGGAACCCCTCAGCAGGGGCTGCTGCACACAATGTTTATTTAACCATGTGAGAAAAGAGGGCACTCCCACCAGGGCCTCAGGGTGAGGAGTTGCCTCCCATGGTCATACTGCCCCGATCCAGGCCCCCCACCAGCCTGCGAGTCTGTCTTTGGGGTTAATTGTTGTAACCCATTAGGGCCTCGTTAATTTCCTTTCCTTCCAGAGGTTGTTTCTTAAAAATCTGAGATTGACCTACATTGTTTTGAACCAAAAACAAGTCAAAATTGAACTGGGTTAATTGAAAAAAATAATGCTCTAGCCCCCCCACCACCACCTCACCCCAGCGTGATTGGAAAAATCACACTGAGTTTAAAGGGTGTCAGTGAATAGGCCAAAAATGGCATTCACATTGTTCATTACCTTGAGCTTTACTCTAACTGGGTTAACCTCTCAGTCAGCGTCAGCTCCAGGTGGAACACCCACGCATGGCGGCGGGGGTCCCCTTGTCACCATAGTCATGAGAAATGCCAGCTGTGAAATAATTTTATTCAATCCGTGGGAATTCAGTACTTGTTAACGTGGCTGGTACTCCATGAAAGAGCGACCCACGAGCAATAGCAACGAGGTAAAAAGCAGAGCAGCTCGATCCTACCACGGTGACACCTCTCAGGTGACTTCACACAAAGTTACACCAGGTATACAGACTGTCGCTCACAGGGAAAGGCAAGCCCCGCTCACCCAGGAAGATGGGGGCAAAGCCGCGTCCCAGAGGGGACACAGGTTTGTACCCCTCAGGAGAGAAGAAAGAGCAGGATGGAGAGGCGGCAGGGTGTCCTGGTGTCCCTCAGGTTGCGGATTTCAAGTCCCAGCTCCACCACGTCTGTTTTATCATGAGCAAGTTACTTCTCTAGGCCTCTGATTCCCAACCTTTAAAATGTAGGTGAGCACTACCCTTCCTTCCCAAATGGGATGCTGAGACAGCGCTTCCAGTGTAAGGTCCCAAGCACTGAACCGGGTGCCTCTCTGTCTCCCAGCCCCCCCCACCTCCCCACGGACCGTGTTGTCGGGTAGAGGCAGAGAGGCGAGGGGCCTGTGGGGAGTGGCCAAGGTGTGCCACCTTCCCCCAGCCTGCCCTCTGCAGTGGCATGGGGAGTGTTGCCTCTCACCGGTCCCCAGGCCACCAGCCCAGGTCCCCTCACCCTGAGGAACATCCAGAGCAGCCCACTTCTGGGGGAGTGTGCTGAAGGGGAAACAGAACCATGCGCTAGCACAAGTCAGACCGCATTTCCTAAGAAAAAGAACAGGAACTGTACCCAAGACGGAACTAAACAGGCCCTGCTAGAGAGTTGTAGGCAAAGAAAGAGAAGAGGGTTCTCTATAAAAGAACCATCGTGACCTCCTGCAGAGACACCAAGGAGCAGGACGAAGAATGTAATGAACAACCCGTCTCCACGATCTGGCCTAAGAAATAAAACACGGCCTCCATACGGGAAGGCTCTGGGCAGAGGGCAGGCCCTTGAGTGGGGACACGGAGAAGGAGCAGCCCCAGCTCAGACCTAACTTGGGGGTCTAGGAACAAGCCCACCTCCACACCCTCCTCTCCCACGGCTACACCTTCCAGTTGCCTGGGGTTTTCAGAGACGGTTCTGAAGCCAGATCACGGGTCCCATCCAGGCCAGAAAGCTAGATGGCTGCGGAGGGGATGGAGAAGAGGAGGTGCCAGCCCTGCGGGTGGCGGATCTGTTGCTCAAACCCGGCAGGCAGAGACTTTCCTCTGCATTGCTCAGTGGGGGAGCCCCAGGCCACACAGGGGCTCAGACAGAGCTCCAGGGACCCTGTGGCTGCCACTCCCAGCCCACACCCAGCCAGGCCAGACCAGACCCCACTGGGCTGGGAGCTGGGTCTCATTCTTCACAAGGCAACGCTGCGTTTAGCAACACTTGGCCGGGCTTTCCTTGGCGAGCCACCACACGGAGAGAACACAAGGCCGGGAGCCATGCTCGCTGGGTGTGAGCTTGCGAACTGCCGTATTTCTGCAGGATGTTTTTGGTCTTGAAACGCAAACCAGGCTGTGGTAACCTGAGGACAGCCGAACATCACCAGTGGGGAAGGGGAAGCAACTGTGTCTTCTGAAAGGAAGGTTCTCTAAGAAAGAAGAAGCTAGAGACCTGGCCGCTCCAGAACAGCCCGGGTCCTGCCGCAAACAGAAGCATCTGAGAAGGGGTTCCGGAATGACCCTCCGTCCCTGTCAACAACCTGCCAAGCTCCCCATGCAGGGATCGAGCGACCAGCAATCTGACGTGCGCACCCGGGGGGGCTCCGGGCCCCAGGTCCTCCCTAGGTGACAATCTCCTCTGAAGATGCTTCTGTGCCCCTGTTTCAACGGTGGCCTGACCATCAGTCAGCAGACTCTGGGCCCAGAGCTGGAGTGAGCCCTCAGCCAGGTGGCTCGGTTGTCTGGAGCATCGTGCTGTAACCAAGGGGTTGCAGGTTTGACTCTTGGTCAGGGCACAGGCTGTGGGTTCGATCCCCAGCTGGGGCGCAGAGGGGAGGCAGCCAATCGCCGTTTCTCCCTCACGCCAGTTCTCTCTCTCTCTCCTCCCTCTCTCTCTAAAGTCAGCAAATACGCAATATACTCCCGGGGAAGGCTTACAAAGAGGGAGAGCCGAGCCGAGCCCACGCTGAACCCTGCTGATGAGGAAAGCAAACTGCCCCAAGCAAGAGAGTGTTGGAGCTTCATCCAGGACCAGACTTGGGAGGTCCCTCCTGGGCCCCAAGGACTGCCTTCCTTCCTCCTGGGCGCCCAGTGCATCCCAAGACTGGCCCGAGGACCAGCCGGAGGCGCCGCCGCACCTCCCCTTCTGCCCTCCGCAAAGCTCTGCCTCTCTGTATGAGTGACCACGTGACCTGACATTCAAAACCCTTAAATTTTTACAGACCTCAGGGCCAGTGAAGCAAGCCCTGTCCTTACCTCGAACATGCTGTTCAAGACCCCTGAGGCCCACTTGCCACCTGCATCTCCCCTTTGGTCTCCAGCTACGTCCTCGCACCCATCCAGTTCTCGAGTCAAAGCCAAAGGCACCCATTCTTCCACGTACACACCTGTTCTCCGAATTCACCCCTGCAGTCCCAGCTCTGCTCCTCATCTGCCAGCCTCCCTGTGAGCCTTCCCAGCTTCCCCCGGGTACCAGCCTCCCTGTGAAGCCTTCCCAGCTTCCCCCGGGTACCAGCCTCCCTGTGAAGCCTTCCCAGCTTCCCCCGGGTACCAGCCTCCCTGTGAGCCTTCCCAGCTTCCCCCGGGTACCTTTGGAAGTCTCATTACACATTTCTTACTATTCTAGGTCTGCGTGTCCATCTGCACTTGTCTTCTTTCCTGTTAGATTAATCAATCCATTTGTTAACATTCTCTGACTGCCCAGGTTCTGTAGAGGATCCAAAGACAGAATGGAACAGAAAAGGTCCTTGTCCTCATGGGGCTTACAATCTGGCTGGGAAATGAAATCGCCAGCATCTGATACATACCCAAAGGGCAGGACACTGGTTTCTTCTTCACACTCCCTGCCTGCCCGACGCAAAGCAGATGGACACACGGATGTTAAATAAACACAGGAAAGCAGTCAGTTTCAGCTGTCAACACATCAGGAAGGTATGAGTTGGGTGAGCCAGGCTCAGGAGATCTGTGCTGGTGACCACACGTCCTACCTGTGTATTTTGCTGTGTAAAATGCACACCCACATCTTTGTGCGCATTATACATGGGATTATTATACCCATCATTATACTCATGGTATGTAATCATTATACCATATATAATGCACATCCTTATCTTTCCCTCAAAAATTTGGGCAAAAAAGTATGCATTGTACATGGCAAAATATGGTATATATTTTTAATCCTCACCTGAGGATATGTTTATTGATTTTGAGAGAGAGAGGAAGTGAGAATGAGAGAGAGAGAAACATCAATCCTTTGCCTCCCCTACATGCCCCGCCCGGGGATGGAACCCTCAACTTAGGTCTGTGCCCTGACCAGGAATCAAACCCACAACCTTTTGGTATATGAGACAACGCTCCAACCAATTGAGCCACCCAGCCAGGGTACCACACATTCTATCCTGAGGGGTGACACTGGGAAACAGTAGCCTACAGTCACACAAGCAAACCCCTACCCCCTAAAACCTTGCTGTGTCCCCTAAACACTGGTTCATCCTGGAGATGTGGGACCCTGGGTGGGAGAAGCAAATGAAAGGAAAAGACGTAGCATTTCACAGAGATGTTTCCTCACCTCCCCCCTATTTCCCTGACCTGAGGACTCTGCCGGGGTCGCAGCTCCTCAGGAAAGAAAACAAGCTCCAGCAGAAGCAGCCAACTGTCCCCTGGGTGAGGCTCCATCAGTGCACCTCTCCAACAAGCCTGTTTATTTTACATCCTGGGAGGAAGAACCACCCCTAAAAACGACCAGCCTGTGTCGATTACAGAACACAGGCCCAGGGCCGTCAATGGGGGAAGATAAATGGGAAGCACAGCACACGAACTCCAGTGAATTCGCTCTGAAGTGGGGCGGCGGGCTGAAAGATGGTGTTCAGAGCACCTCATTAATAAAACTCAAAATTGTTTTCTGCAATTTTGTGCAATCATCAGTTATTTTACCCCAAGCCAAGTCGAGTTCCGCTGCCAAACTATCGTTTTGGTTTCAGTTGCCAAAAAACGTCCCTGGCACAGAGGTGAGGACAGACAAGGGAACGCCAACGTGAGGGGCCCTGGCTTAGCTAACAGAGGGTTATCTGTTCAGCAAAGGAACCTACTGAGGAAACCTACGAGAGTCCCCCAAGGCAGAGCTCTAGCTAAAGCTCCTTTTGATTGATTGATTGATTGATTGACTATTTTAGAGAGAGAGAAAGGCAGAGAGGGAGGAATTTGTTGCTCCACTTATTTATGCATTTATTGGTTGATTCTTGCACGTAGCCTGACTGGGGATCGAACCTGCAACCTTGGCGTATCAGGACAATGCTCTAACCAACTGAGCTACCCAGCCAGGGCCGCTAAATCTTTTTGCTTCACATTTCTCAGCAGACCTAACAGTGTGTGCACCTGGTGTGGAAATGACTAATGCATGATGGAAATGCACACTTTTCTTTACCAAAACAGATGTCGATGTTCAAGATGGATGAGTGTGTGTGTTTGGAGGAACTGTGGGAAGGTGGGGAGTGGGAGGTAGAAACTACGAACTTAAACCAGAGAAGAGAAGCCCCCAGACCCTTGAGAACATAGACCATCCTGTGGTTCCTCCATTCAACGTGGCGCCCGAGAAATTCCATCATGTTTCCTATGGCAAGTTCTGCCTTCATTCCACACGTTCCGTTCTTCACTCACTCACTCACTCACTCACTCACTCACTCACTCAGCAATGCACTGCTCGGCCTGCTCTGCGCCTGCGCCGCGCCAGGCCTCAGGGCCACAGCTCCTTCCTCGGGGGACTGGGCTGCGACCTTAAAAGCACAACACACCCCACTGAAATGTCACCACGCCGATTCAGACATGGTTGCTCCAGCCGGTCAAAGTCACCTGGGGTCTAAATTCTGTGGTCTCTGTGTCGTCGTATTTGTGGCTTCTTTCTATATTTTCCATGCTCTCTAGAGAGTGAGAAAGTGTGTGTGTGTGTGTGTGTGTGTGTGTGTGTGTGTATTTAACTTTTGTAAACAAAGATATTTTAATTTTCCACTTAAAACTGTTTCTAAACTAATTTAAGATATTTACATTTTTTATTAGTCCTCGCCCAAGGATATGTTTATTGATTTTAGAGAGGAAGGGAGAGAGCAACATCAGTGTGAGAGAAACATCGATCAGGTGCCTCCCTCATGTGGCCTGACCAGGGATCAGACCCACAACCTAGGCAAGCGCCCTGACAGGGAATTGAACCTGAAACCTTTTGGTGTACGGACAATGCTCCAACCAAATGAGCCACCTGGCCAGAGCTAAGATGCTCAATTTTTAAAGAGCAAAGCTAGAGGGAGAGGAAGTGGCCTGCACACGGGGTCCTCCCTGGCAGAGGTCGGACTCGAGGCACCCCAAATTTTCAGAGCCACAGCCCACAGCAGCATCGCACCGCAGGGTGAGAGCTCCCGAGTCCAGACACACCCCTGCGGGCTTCCCTCGGCCGCCTTCCAGAGAGATACACCTCGTTCCTCAGTGGACTCTACAGACCAGGGACTGCCTGCGTCGCTATGTGCGACCGTGCCTTGCGCCACTCCACAGCCTGGAATCGTCCCTTTAATGTCAGGAACACAGCATGGCAGAGAGAAACACACTGTTTGATTCAACGATCGTCTTCCGGTCCCACTCCCCCTCACCACTCACTAGGAAAGTCAGTTTAAGACACATCACATAAATTGCATTTACCCTTTGTGCCAAAGCAGTGGTAGGGGGTGCCCAGGGCAGATGCAAAAAGTAGAAGAAATGAGGGCCACTCTGGGTGTAGGTATGATGGAAGGTTCTAGGCTCCACAACCCGTTTCTGTATCCGATGACCCCATTTCTCCCCACCAGAGCCAAGGATTTTCCCAGAGTTATGCCTCCACCCTTACCGGAGCAGGAGAGTAAGAAGGGGCTCAGCCACCCCAGGACACTAAGTGTGAGTAAATGCGAGAGAGCCCACAGTCAGCGTCAGGGAGGAACAGCTCCGGACGGCTCACCCGGTTCTTCCAGCACAGCCAAGCCTGGCGATCAGCAGTTTCCTCACGAAACTGCCCCGTTCTGTTCGCCCAGGCCAAGCCATGGCGGCACAGTCACCTGAGAAGACTGGGCAGCTCTGCTGCTTTCCCACCTGCCGGTCACAGGTGTACCAATTATCATGGAAACGGTCTGCAAACACGTTATCCTTAAGGTGACTGGTGCCAGCTGAGCATATTATTATTCACTTCAAGCACTATTTCTCCTGGATTCTTTTTTTTTTTTTTAACATTTTTTAAATCCTCACCTGAGGACATGTTTATCAATTTTTAGAAAGAGAGCAGGGAGAGATCAATGTGAGAGAGAAACATCAACCGGTCGCCTCCTGTATGTGCTCCAACCAGGGACCAAACCCGCAGCCTTTTGGTGTAGAGGGCGCTGCTCCAACCAACAGAGCCACCAGCCAGGGCTCCCCTAGATTCTTAGGAGAAGGTGAAATAAGTCAGATTATTTCTGGGCCTTAGTTGTTTTATCCTACAGGACAGGAATTAGTATACTTTCCGCACACCTTAATGATAATAACCACGATGAATTATAGAAATAATTCTGGTATGCTTTGCTTAGGATAAACTGTGTCTGCAAAAATATGACCAAATGAGCCACCTGGCCAGAGCTAAGATGCTCAATTTTTAAAGAGCAAAGCTAGAGGGAGAGGAAGTGGCCTGCACACGGGGTCCTGCATCGTAATGACCCTTTTACTGGAACGTGGTACCCTGGTGTGCACAGAAATCAGTGGATTAGGGGCTGTGTGTGCTGGAAGGTACTCGAGAGCCCTGAATTTACAGAGGATGCTAAACAAACACTCTGACTCCCTTTTATAGCCCCAATCAGGGCTGTTAATGAACAATTAAGAAATACCTCGGCAAATAAAGTCTTCTACAGGAAAAAGGTAAAAACTTAAAATTTTAAGGGGAAATTTGCTTGGAGTTTGAGACAGGGCCAGGAAAGGAATTTAAGAGCTGCTTAGAGCACAAAAGATGCTTTTTCACTACGATTTGAAATTACTATGGTTCCTAGGGTGATGTTCCAAACCTTACCGTTACTAGGGCTCTGGCTGGAATATTCCAGATGTGAATGATTATCGGCCGTGGAGCTCCGGTGTGGTTTTTTTTTCCCTTCTTCCTGGGCCTGTGGTATCTTCCAGGCTCCTCCTGGGACCCCGCTCCAAGTCCCCACCCGTTGCTTCCCAGTTTTGCTGGCACCCGGGCCTGACATGACCTTGACCGCAGGGGGATATGTGAAATAAACCAGAACGTGGCTGAGTGAAGAGGCCTGCTGGCCGCTGACCCCTGTGAGCTACCCGCGCGGCGGCTTGGACAACTAAGGGTCAGTGCTCCTCTGGGAGCTGGACCCCAGTCCTCACTGCATTCAAGAAGCTCCCCCTGACGTCACCTCCCATGGAAGCTTTACCCAGAGCGCCTTCACCACCAAGGTCATGTGGACACACTAGCCCTCTGCTTTTTGGCTCCGGCACCTGGAATGTGAATGTGGCCACAAAGCATCCCGAGCGTTTCAGAGTCACAGGAATAAATGATAAGAGCAGAGACGCCAAGACGTGGGGGGCCGAGAGTCCAGGTGTGGAGAGGCAGGCCAGACCCTGGGGAGAGGGGGCAGGAGGTAGCGTGTGCGCCATGGAGACCACGAGATGCTCTAAAAAGTCCACCTCCTGATTCAATGAAATACAGGTAAAGAAACCTTTCAGAGTGGACAGTTCCAGCTATGTGGTAACTGGGGGTCCCAGGAGTGCGTTCCACATACAACTGTAAATATCTACCCCTGGTCTGTGATGACAGTTTGAAATCCTTGCATTTTCCCAAAGTCCAGAGTTACACATCCTGAAACACCTTCGGAGGATCAATAAATGTTTGCTGAATGAGAATCTGACAGAAGTGAGGAGGGGGAATAACGGATGCGGACAAAACGTGTGTCAGAAACCATCCCCAGGGCAACCCACGCCCGCAGCAGCTATCACTCTACCCACCTTCCCTACGCGCCCCAACACCAGCTTCCTCGGAACTTCAACCCACTTTTGAACGGAGAGCCTGGGGTGTGAAAGAGTCCGGGCTCTTTCCCAGGCTCAGACAGCTAGACTGGGATCTGCACTTGGACCGGTCAGATTTCAAAGCCCACGCTCCGTCCACGAAACCCTAATCGCCTGTGGACTCCAGCGTAAATGGAGTTCATTTCCATCGTTCCTCGGAGCACATGTGGGTAAGGTAGGGACGCTCCAGGAGTTACTTCAGCACCGAAGGCAGTGGGGAGAGCTAGGAGGACCCAGTGATATAAAGTGCGCTTTCTCTGCCGACGAGAGCTCCCGGGTCTCAGGAGGAGCAGTGAGTGGTGGCCTGCACGCAAGGACTTGCAGGGGGTGAGGTACAAAGGACCAAGTCGTTCAAAGTGGGGTAATTGGGTCCATATGGCCTGCCTAGCAATCCTAAATAAAGCTGCTCTGTCATCCTAATGCCCCAAGGCCAGTAGACCAATAGGCCTTCTGCCTTTGAATATTCAGGTGCACTTATAAAACAGCAACAACCTAAACCAGAGCAACCTTAAAAACCCCAACAGGAAATAAAAGGCTTCTGCCCGAAGCAGAAAAGTCTAGCTGCGTCCTCAGACACAATCACACCCCTGTGGTGAAAAACAGCTGGGGGTGAAAAAAATGTACCCCTGTTGTTTAAAATCCCTACAGAAGCCTGGCAAAATTAGGAATGGGTCCCCTTACCCCACTCACCCCTAACGAGGAGGCATGTTTCCATTTTACGACATGCTTTAAATAGTAGATAATGACTTCTGGTAATGGTTAGCTTTGATTTCTTCAGGTCGTGAATGTAAGGAAGTGGAAAGCTAGCTTTATGTTCAAGCAAAGATCTAAGACCTAGAATTACAAGTCATTTATTGTAGTTTGCCTCTAGGCTGTCTTAAAGGTTATAAAGGTGCAATTACCCAGGTGGCTAACAACCTTGCTAGATTCAGAATCCCAGTGGTCATGGAAGAAACCCCAGGCAGGGCTGAAGGCTAGAAGGCAGATGGGCCCTGGCCGGGTAGCTCAGTTGCTTAGAGCGTCATTCTGATACGCCAAGGTTGAGGGTTCGAATCCTGATCAGGGCACATACAAGAAGCAACCCATGAATGCATCAATAAGTGAAACAAGAAATCGATGTTTCTCTCTTCCTCTCCTTCCCTCCCTCCTTCCCTTTCTCTCTAAAATCAATAAATAAAAAATTTAAATAAATTTTTTTTTTAAAAAACAGATGGAACAAACCCCCAAACAAGGATTCAGAGCCCAGTAGCAACGCCGCACTGGCACAGAAAAGGCCTACGCACCCTCTCTTCTAACGAACCCCAGGACAGGCAGCTGCGTTTTCCTGTTGTCAGGACCGTTTTCTTCCAAGCATCATATTATCTACATTCTAACGATGTTACTTCACAATGAAACTGACTCCGTGCACTTGAGTGTTTAACTTGCCATAACTTGAAACTCAGGAGGAGCGGCAGTGGGGACACTGAGACTGACTGCCACCCAGGCAGGGATCCAGGTCTCAAGCCCAACTCTAACTCAGCCATGAGGCCTTGAGCAGGCCCCTTACCTGCCTGCCATGATATTCAGCTGCCTCATGGGTGAAAGGAAACAAAGATGCCTCCTTCTCGGGGTTGTCATGGGGATGATACTGGGCAGCATGTGGGATCACTAAATTTTTTTTTAAAGTCAGTTCGTTAATTACCTTTCCCACAAAATAAAAATAAAGAGGCGTCGACCAGGGTAGCACAATGAACTTCGCCTCACTCCCCACCCCACACCGGTACTGCAGGCTCACCATTCCAGCCAGTGTGACATCTAACCCTACACACTGTGACTTCAGAAACGCAGGGGAAGTCCTATCAGCCCCAAATCAGCCCTGTGCCCATGTGAAATTCAGTGATTAGAGAGCCATTCCTTTGGATTAAAGCACTGATTTCTATGAAAAGACAAGTTCCCCAGGAAAAAATATCAGTTAGACAATGATCACTTCTCATCCTTCTCTGAAAAAAAACAAAATTATACACGTATATTAAGGCAACCAAGGACTAAAGGAGGAAAGAAGGGGGCAGCCCCGAAGGGGAAAGGAATACAAAACCAGGAGGCTGGAGAGAGTGACGAGGCCACATGGACATTTCCATATACAAAGACACGGGCCATTCTCCTGGGGTAGAGATTGTGGCAGACGGCATCTGCTGAGCAACACTCGTATTAATTATATTCCAAAATATTTAGGATTTCAGCCACAATATTGGCTCCTCAAAGCCCCTAGAGCCGCAGAAGATTTAAATATTTTGTCTAGGAGATTATCAGGGCTCTAGACAAGATCAACCAGACTCAAGAGACCAGAAGGGAAACAAAAAACCGGTTCGTGAAATTCTGCTCCTCATTGGCTGGCATGGGCGGCTGCCACAGTGTCACTGAGCATCTGTGACGAGATTTAGGAGAGAGATGAGACGTGGGACTCTCACTGCCCCGAGTTCGGAAATTAGAAATAAATAAGCCAGTAAAGAAACGACCTGGTGGGTCAACAAGACTATGGGGTTGGGACCTGTCTCATCCTTGCTTGAACCCCATAGCCCCTGAGAGCGCCTACCAAGTGGGGCCCGTGCTGCGCCGCCATGGATTTAGTAACAGGCTGTAAACTTTATGAGGGTAGAGACCAGGCTTGGCTGGCGGACTATCAAAAATACCCGTATGAATGCTTGACTTAGAGCTGCCCTTCAATAAATATTTGTGGATGCATGGATAAATGAACGAACAAGTAAATGGATGGCAGGGAGGGAAGGGATGTGCCTAAACTGACACATGGGTCAGATTATTTAAATGTGGAAACAAAGGAGCAGCCTGAATTTGCCCCTAATTTCACTAGTTACCCACAGCTCTGAGCAGTACAACCTCAAGGAAGGAAGGAAGGAATCAGGAAGGGACGGAAGTATACATGTGCATGCAAGTGGGGGGTGTATATTATATTCACTAACACTTTGACCTCTTTTGGTGTGAGGACCAGTCACAGGCACAAGTCTAAGGACATTTAGATTTATATCAGATAAGAACCGAAAGTGATAAAAGTCTGAGGGGAAAGGGTGTTCTGGGAGCAAGGACCCGTGTGCCTTGCTTTGGCTCTGTCACCAGTCTTATGACCTGGAAAAAGCAACAATCCTCTGGGCCTTGCTGCCTTATCACTAACATGAATGAAGTGAACTACATGCCCTTGGGCCCCTGTGAGGTCCAGCCCGCTTGTGGCTCTGTCCTCAGGCCAAACCCTCTCCCTGCCACGTAAGCCTCTCTGCCCCCACCAGCTCCTCGTGTGCTTCCTTGACTCCCACTCTGAAAGAGAACCCTCGTTACACTCTCTCATAGCACCCTTCATCTTTCCTTTATAGAATTTTTCTCAGGGCCCTGACTGGCGTGGCTCAGTCGGTTGGAGCGTCATCCTGTAAACCAAAAGGTCACAGATTCAGTTCCCAGCCAGGGCACACGCCTGGGTTGTAGGTTCAGACCTGTCAGGGTACGTGCAGGAGGCAACTGATCCATGTTTCTCTCCCCTCTTTCTCTCTCCCCAAAACCAATAAGCATGTCCTAGGGTGAGGATTAAAACAAGTTGATGGTATCACCTTTCAACCAATGAGCTGAGACCTGCTCCATCCAATTGGAACTGCAGAGCAATACCCTCATCTTTTTTTTTAAAAAAAAAAGAGCTTATCTCAGTTTACAACTTCATACTTTATTATTTTTATTTAATGTCTGTCCCCACCCTAACTGTAAATAACTAACATTTATTGAGTACTTACCAAATACTAGGCTCTTTGCTTTAATCATTTCACATGGGTTTTTTACCCTACTCCCAACAACCTTTGAGGTACATATTTTTATCATTCCATCTTTACAGATGAGGAAATCGAGGCCCAGAGCCACAAGTAACCTGTTTGAGGACACAGAACTGAGTAAGTACTTGATCTGGGACTCGAACTCCGGCTCTCTGGCTGCAGTGACTGCGATCCCGACTGGAGCCTCCCAGCGGGCAGGCCCTGGGTCTGCTTTGCTCAGCACCGTCTCCCTGAGCCGGGCACAGAGCCTGAGCGAGGCAGCGCAGAGGAATCTCTCGGTATCTGCTGGGAGAGGGAAGGAGAGAAGGGAGAGGATCCTGGTCCTTAGCTTGTTCTTTCCCACAGCTGGAGTAAAGGCGTCTGCTTAAGAGCGGGCTGGAAACCCCGGAAAACACTCACGTGTGACGCTGAAACATTTGTAAAGTTCAGGAACGTGTGAGGACTCGGAAAAACCGTCCGTGGATCACCCTGGACAATGAAACTGTAGCTGGCTATTGTCTACACTGTGAGCATCATTTCCTTGACTTTTTGAAGCATTAAAACATCAAAGTCTCCATCCACCACTCTAAATTAGAAAGCTGTACTTCCCCGGGGCAACTTTAACTTTGGGTGTCTACTTCTGTACTGTCCTTATTGTTTACAATGAGCCCTAGTCACTTTCACACATTTTGAAAATCGAGTTCTGAAAACCAACCCTTAAAAACACACACCTCCTCTCCCTTGCTTCTCCCTGCTTCTCGAACCTTCCCAACGGGTAGGTGTGCAGCCACCGTCCCTGGCCGCGGGCAACTTCTGAAGTGTGAGTGTGTGTTTTAAAGAACAGGGTTACTATAATTATATTGGGCTAAAATAAAAGATCAGTCTTCACCGCCCTCTTCAAAGCCTTCTGCTCTGGAAAAGTAGTAACCTCGGGGGGAGGCATGCCCCGCCCCTCCTCTGATCTTCCTGGCTGATGGATACTATTCAAGGCTAAGTGTTGAGGGATAATAAATAGGTTTAAACTATGCCACACACCAGTTCATTAAAAATAATAAATGTTCTCCTAGAAGGCCCACAGTCTATAAGAGGGTTACAGGGGTAGCACTGAGGTGGCTCTGTAGGGAGTCCTCTTTCTTTCTCAGGCCTGCAACATCTTGAGTATTTAAGCCTGTTGTTCATTCAACAAATATTTAGCGTGGGCCTACTACGGGCAAGGAATTAGTCTGGTGCTGCAGAGAATTCAAATGTGGGTAAGATCTGATCCTCACCCTTTAAGAGTCTCAGAGTGCTTGCCAGAATCTTTAAATGCAGGACAGAATAAACCAGGAGGAGGGTTTCTTATCTCAAAAATTGTTTTTCCAATATTTTGTTGCTCTCAAAGAGGTTACCATGCAGAAGGGGGAAATAAGACGAAATAGAAAGAGCCACAGTACACGGCAGGCTCTGGTGGAAGAGGCGACAGACACGTGAGCGGTCAGAGAGGGTGTGCGGCTGGCCACTTGCAGAGACTGGCAACCACTCCGAGGATCATGCACGACCTTGATGGGGAGCCTGAGCTGAGGAGAACGTTCAAATGAAGGAGGACGTGCTAAAAAGGAATTCAAGAGAGAACCTGGGGTCTGTTAAGCTAGAACCATCTAGTTCGGCTAGAGCCGTGGTTCTCAAAGGAACTTGTTAGAAGGGCAAGTTCTCAGGCCCATCCCAGACCTTCTCAGATGGTGGGGGCCCAGCAATCTAAGTTTTAACAAGTCTTGCCAAGTGACCCTGGAGCAAGTGAAAGTTTGAAATGACTGGCCGAGAGCCCAGTACACGTGTGGGGGATGAACCTTGGAAAGGTTGGTAGGAGACATTTACACTCAAGGCTGCCATTCAGCGGAGAGCCATAAGGCATGCGAGCCAATCAGCGATACTGTAAGAGCTACGCTTGAAAATGCACTTGAGGAACACAATGAGGGTTCTACAGAGATCACACTGACTGAGGGAGACTGAGGTAGGAGGCTGGGGTACCAGGCACAGACATCTGATCACTGCCAAGCGGGAGTGGACAGGAGTGAAACTGGCCACAGAGTAACTGCTGGGAAGAAGACCATTATATGTTAAATCTCATTGATCAGGAGAAAAGTATTTACTTTACATGGGGCCCTGCCACAGAGCCAGCCCATAATAATAAGGTCCTCAAGCCAGGCAAAAGAACACTAGAAGGAAACAGCTCCAGGATCATCCTTTCACAGAAACACATCCTGAAAGGACCTAGTGGACTTCAGGTCCCAGGCAAGGGCTCCAGTCCCTCCACGCCCCATAAAGGAGGTGACAAGCCCAGGGCTTCCCTAGGGCACCGCACACAGCCACCTCCTTCCCTCAGCATTGAAGGTCTGCCTGAGAAGATCAAAGGCAAGGATTTAAGAAGTGGAAATGCAGACATTCAGTCCTACCCCGCTCACAGGCTATTTATGTGACCCGTGTCTTCTAAGGAATTCAAGCAACGTGCAGCTGAAAAGCATGTGACCCTCCTGGCACACCTCAGCACACCACATCGGGTGAGGACAGGCTGCCCACCCCGCCCTCAAAAGATGGTAGAATGGAGGCAGGACAAACGGACAGTGCCATTCCCACACAGAAAGGGGAAGCCTCACCAAACCAGCTGCCAAATCAGCAGCAGGAAAACATAGGCATGATTTAGAGACCCAGCTGGCATGAGTAAAAGAAGCATGCAACATCTGATTATCTGCCTAGATTACAGGTAAGGAAAGGAAGCCTGTGGTGGGTAGACATCAAATGCGACTCTACCGGAATGCATTGGGAGCTTTTTAACGGCAGCCCATAAAGAAATCCCCCCAGATCACACTGGTTCCTACATGAAACCCTAGCACAGCCCATAAAAAGCAACAATTATTGAGGCCTTCCAAGCACTTGCCTTTAATAACAAGGCCCTTTTTAATTTTTCCCCAGATGCTAAAGGACTTGGAGCTTTATGTATTATGTTTGGATTGTATAATGACCACGACCGGATGATTGTTAAAATCTAGAGCTTTCTCTCAACACACACACACACACACACACACACACACACACACACACCACAGAGCAAGGAAATTACTAATATTTATATAGTTTTGCGAGCAGATGTTGGCTCTTCAAGAAAACACCTACACTCAACTACAAGCGTCTCCATTTTTCCGGCTACACAGGGACCCCGGGCAGTGCTTTTCGTCCGCGTCAGTGAAGCTGTGTTAACCCTGCCAGGCTAAACCGTCGGTTCCGAAAGTGAAAAATGAAATAGTTGTGTCCGTAAACCGAACTCACAGGGTCACTGTTTCACCAACATCCGGGCAACTCTAACCCCATGCAGCACGCTCGGAGACGGTCTCCCTTCCCAAAACTACCTCCTGCAGCAAGCAATCTGTGCAAAATAAAACTCCAGATCAATTCCTAAACACAGGGTGAGTTTGGAAAATGCATTTGCCATGAGGATGGGGAATCAGGCCTTCTCCAAAGCTAAAATGGGGCAGAAATTGAAGCTAGAAAATTGAAGCTAGAGATCAAACCTTAGTACAGAAGGAACTACCATATTTCTCTTCCTATAAAAATAATTCCCCGGCACCCTGCATACAGTGCTTTAACAATTATATTAGTATTATTTGAGCAGTCTTCTCACAAGCCCATGCTCATAAACAGTCATTAAAAAGCAAGAAGAAATTTTCAAGTGCAGATGTAATTCTCTCCTTTCCCAAACTCAGTTCCTTGAAGGAGGAGCGGACTCAAACCACGTCTCTGCTCCGAAGCTCTCTGCCACCGGGGTGGCAGGTGCCTCATCACATGCCAGCCTCAGCCTGTCTGTGCCTGAGGTGATTCCTTCATAAAGCACATGTAGATTGTTCATGAACTTGGCACAGCAGTGGAGAGACTCTGGAGTCAGATTACTGGTTTTGAACAAGGGCCTCTCTGCTACGTGACTTCCCTGTGCCTCAGTTTCCTCATCTACACAACCACGAAAGGATGTTTACATCCACACAACTGCTATCTCAGCAGTTTGCCCAGGCTCTCCCGTCACGACACTGTTCTTGAGGTCTTACTAAGTATCTCTACCACCTTAGCACACAGCAGGCTCTCAGAAATGTGGGTTGAACTGAATTTGAACGGGATGATGAGCATCATCCCAGAGAGGCAATACAAAAAAAAAAAAAATTGGCTCTGAAAATTAACTGTGGATTTGAGCGTCTCCGATTCCAATCTAGAGTCATATGGTTTCCCATTGTACTGGGACATAAATACCCAGAGAAAGGTTGGAGTGAGCGCCCCAGAAAAACTCGGTGCAAACCCGGGGCACACGCACTAACACATCTCTATCTGCTGCTGCGGCACTAACAAACTTACACCCCAAGCCTCTCAGGTTTGGGACCAAACAGCCACATTTACGAAAAAACAACCCATCACTCATCCACACAGCCTCTGCTCCCCAGGAGACGGAAGGTGCAGGTGCAGTTCCATGTATAATGAAAGAATTCCTGAAAAGTCCATTTCCACGGCACCAAGGAGAAACTGCTCTCTCAAGGTTAACCTTGGATAAATCATTTCATGATGAGAACGAATGGTCCACAATTTAACTTGTTGCATAAACACACGGTTTTAAATATTGGCTCTTTCCTTGTTTTTATGTAGGAGAGTGAACACATTTGATTTTCAGTGCTTTCCCCCAAGATTTTAAAGTCAAATGGTAGATGAAAGGACATTAAACGTGAACCAGCTTTCCTGGAGAGTATGTGTACTTGTGTGTGTGCAAATGGTGAGTCACATGTATGCGTACCAATGCCAAGATCAGCCCTGAAAGCCAACCCACAACCCCTCCCCATTATCACTCACTCTGCTGTAGAGTTAAGCTGTTTCTGGCAATGTGCCCAAGGTGTTCTGAGACCTGGCCTGGAGCTCAAGTTAAACATATTCAAGTTCATCTTGACAGGCTACCACTCAATTTGCTTTTGCAATTGTGCCTCGAGAGGGAACATCCTATGAGGTCATTGCATCTAGCAATTTCTACCTTGTGTTACTAGTCTGGGTTTTGGAGTAAAGATAAGCCCAGCATCTTACCTTTTCCCACTTCCCCAAAGTTATATCTGACCCTTGGGGGCCCTAGAGGGAAATCCGGAGGTGAGCTTAGCAAAGCTCCTGTGTCTTTCACAGGAGGGTGAGGGCCAGGGGATAAACACCCCTCTGAAAGCGAGAGTGGGGGACAGCTTTAGCCAATAACTACACGACAGCATCGCAGAAAAACCTGACCACTGTCTGCCCTTCCGACAGCACCTGGCAGACTGCCCTGGTGCCTCGATGACTTTGCTGTGCCACGCCACCAGGACTCCCTGTGATGGCTCATTTGTTCTGTCACCTCTGGCGCAGGTCGAGAGGCCAAGCTTTGTTCTGCTCGGTGCCAAAGTCCTGGAGTCCATCTCCCCACTCCAAGTCGCCTGTGTGACAGGTTCCCCACCCCTCCAATGATGTGTTAGAGATTTTGGCAGGATCTCCAACCCCTGCCTGTCCACGTGCCAACTCTCACGTCAATCTCCGGGATCCTGACTCTACCCAGCATGTAATGGCCACTCTGTATGTTTTGTTAAAAAATAAAGAGCAGAGGAGAAAATCCACAGTGGAATTCTAAATCCATCTTGTTGAAACCTGAATGAGTCTGGGAAAATTTTTTACTGCAGGAAAAGTCAAATGATCGTCGCTCAAACTGGATCTCAGACCTAAGTCAGAGCTAAAACTATAAAACTCTTGGAAGAATATATAAGAATAAATCTTCATGACCTTGGGTTAGGCAATAATTTCTCAGATGTGACACAGAAAGCCAAGCAATAAAAGAAAAAGTAATAAGTTGGATTTCACCAAAAATAAACCTTTTGTGCTTCAAATGACATCATTAAGAAAGTGAAAAGATAACTCACAGATCAGGGAAAAATAATTGGCCAATCACATACCTGATAAGGGACTTATATCCAGAGTACATAAAGGACTCGTTCAAGTTCAATAACAAGAACAGCAAAGCCCAATTAAAAAACGGACAAAAGATTTGATTTGCCATTTCTCCAAAGAAAACATAAATGGTCAATAGACCAATGGAAAGATGCTCAACCTCATTAGTGAAATGCCAATCCAATCCACAGGGGATACCACTTCACATCCACCAATCAAAAAGACAGACAATAGCAACTATTGATGAGGATGTGTAGAAAGGAATCCTCATCTACTGCTACTGGAAATGTCCAGGGGCAGACACTTTAGAAAACAGCTGAGAAGTTTCTCGAGATATCACACATCGAGCTACCATACGAGCTGGCAATTCCTACCCGTGAGAAATGAAAATTCGTGTCCACACAAAGGTTGACACACAAATGTTCATAACAGCATTTGTCAAAATGGCAAAAAACTGGAACTAACCCACATAGCCATCCACTGACGAACGGATACAGACCATGGCCGCGCGATGGAATCCTATCTGGCATAAAAAGGGATGAAGTTCAGGTCCATGTTACACCAAGGTGAGCCTTGAAAACTTGGGACTTTCCTATCCCAAAGGAAAGACGCCGGTCACAAAAGACCACACTGTGTATGACCCCACGCCCATGAAATGTCCAGAACAGGCACATCTATAGGCACAGAAAGTCGATTCCTGTGGCTGGGGGGTAAGGGACAGTGTGTTGTGACTCCTAATTGACATGTTTCTTTTGGGAGTGACGGAAGTGTCCCAAAATTAGGTGAAAATAATGGCTACAAAATTCTGGAAACATATTAAAACCCACTGAATGGTACATTTAAGACAGGTGGATTTTACGGCATGTCAGCTGTGACTCAATAAAGCTGTTTTAAAAAGAACGACCTCCCTTTCTTATCTGTCCAACAGCTTGGCCTACACGAACTACACAAACTGCCCACACACAGATCGACACACAAAGGTTCAAAACGAGCAGCAGCTAGCTGCCCCCCATCTTAGCGGCCCCGTCTCCTTCCTCTCTCTCACAAAGCCGAAATCAGAAGGATGCGCCAGGGCAAACATAAAAACAGTCTCCTCTTTTCCCTAAAACCACCATCTCCCAAGGAAATCCACCCTAAAAAAAAAAAAATCAAAACAAGAAAGCGACACCAGGAAGCACTTTAAAACCTGTTGCTGGGTGACACCACGCTTTTACCCAACCCACCTCCACACACACCCCAGAGTTTCCAGAAGAGACTCAGGGGGAGCCATGTTATTTTTGTCTGGGTTTGTATAGCATAATAAAAGAAATATTCCTCTTCTTGTGGCTGTTTTTTTTTTCCTTTGCTACTACACTTTTCTCTCCTGAATCCTCCTGAGCTCCTGTGATACGATCTTGAAAATTTACACCATAATGAGATCAAGAGGGGTTGGGAGAGGCTGTGCAGTGACTTGGCACCCGTGCTAATCGATAACCTACTTTGGAATGAAAGGACGCAGGCCCCTCCATCCCGCACGCCCAGGCCCCGCCGCCTGCCCGCCTCCTCCGGGTGAGCGCTAATGGCCGCTCTCACAAAGCCGGGGGCAATCTCAGCCAGGTGATCCATTAGCGGGAAACTACTATGAAAGAAGCCCGAGAGAAGGGAGAGAAATCAGGGTAAAGAGGTTAAACAGCACAAAAGTGATTTAAAGGGGAAAGAAAGGGTTTGAATTGGTGTGTGAAAGAGACAGAAGAAACTTCACTGTGGAAAAGCCCCGAGAGCCCCAGCAAATTCCTCTCCCGCACAATAAGGTGGCGGCTCTCGGGCCTCTTGTGTCCGACAGGCTGGGGTGGGGTGGGGTGGGGAGGGGGGTGGGGAGGGGAGGGGAGGCAGGACCCCCCGCCCATCTCACCCACAGTAGAGAAACCTGGGAGGCTGCTCCAGAAGGACCCCAAAGGCCGCTCTGGTCACAAACAAGCGTGTGACCACGTCTGTGATTTGCTCCTTCCTGTCCTTCCCTCTCTTACCATTTCCCCAGTGACTCCGGCCCGTGACCTAACTGCCCACCTACTCAGGCAGAAAAACACAGTGCTCCGGGCTGCGGGAGCAGATTTCAACCTTTTTTGAAGTAACTACAAATTCCCTCTCTTGGCCACTCCTCTCTGCCACCTCCAGTATCTCAAGTTCAATGTACAAACCAAAGAAAGGGATGTGAGTGCCTCCCACACTTGGGAATGGGGAGATTCTGGCATCCTCAACATATTTCCTAGGAAAACCAAAGTTCCACAGAAACCGCATGTTTCAAAAGCAAGATATTCCCGTAAACATATCAGAAGGGTCCCTTGCCTGTCTCCAGCCGGTTGCGCCTCCCGCCAGTGCTCCTCCAGGCGTCTCAGTAACTGTCCTTGAGTGAGGGTCTGGTCCCCTGGACGCGGCAGGCCCTGAGCCAGGCCCACAGCCCTGCACCCTGTGCCCCGTGCCCTGCTGCCCACCACCCGCACACCCGCTCACTCGCCTGCTCGCACGCACGCACGTATGCACGCACACACGCACGCTGGCCCCACGTGCTTTTCAGGCCTTTACTCCCACAGCTGCAGCCCTTCCAAAGGTCCTCCCCACCCTCCGTGGTAACAGGAAACACCTGCAGGTCCACATGGCCCACGTGGAGGCTCCACACTTGCCACGTGGCCTTGGTAACTCGGGGACTTGATTGCTGACACGCTTGTCTCCCCTGTGAGTTGGTAACTCTCTGGAGACCAAAGCCTGGGTCTCCTTTGGCTTTGAGTCTGCAGCGTGTGACACAGAGGGCCACATGTCAGGAGTTTCACAGGTGTCTGAGGGATGGACAGGTGAAGACAGCGATTTAATGAAGCCCTCTGGGTCTTTCTCCTTCGAGCTTCTTTGGAGTGCTTCTATTTTATTTCAAAATAACTTAGAGCAGGGAGAGGAGAACAGGGAGTGTTGGCTTAATGGGGACAGAGTTTCAGTTTGGGAAGATGAGAAAGTTCTGGAGATGCTGGTGGTGATGGCTGCACACACGTGAATTTACTTTATGCCACGGAACCACTTAAAATGGTGAAGGAGGTCACTTTTACATTATGTATATCTTACCACAGTTCAAGAAGGAAAATGAGGACTGAAGACCACCAAGAGACTGCTGAGGAGGAACAGCCAGGAACCCGGTCCTGCACGGACTGAGAAACAAGCACTCAGACAGGAAGCAAAGGCTTCAGGACAAGCGCCTCTTATTTTAATTGCAGCCCCGTGACAACAGCATGATCACTGCAGGGGCGTGGGGGGTGGAGGAGGGACTGGGGGGACAGGGGTGCTGTACGGATACTTGACCTGGGGCAGTGCACACAGTACAGTGTACAGGTGATGTGCTGTGGAGTTGTGCACCTGAAACCTGTGTGATTCGTTAACCAGTGCCACCCCAACAAATAAGAAGGAACTATAAAATGAAATAAAATAAAATAAAGTGCAGCCCGAACCCACGAGACAGCCCCAAGGTCACGTTCGGGGACTTGGTTGCACCGGAAAGTTCTGAGCCCCGAATGCAGTGCCCGGCACACAGTAGGTGCTCTAAATGTTTCCAGAAAGTTCTGGAACTCCAGGCTTAGGACTGGTTCTGAGGTCCAGGCCTTTCTGCTGGCACCGGGCAGTGGTGGCGAGATGTGGCCTCTGTGTGGCCCTCCCCTAAGGGTCAGAAAATCCTCTGCCCAGGCACATCAGGAAGTGCCTGTCCCCTTCACAACACTGGTGGCCACAGAAGCCCTGCCTGCGCATACCCACCAGCCCTCCACCTCCAGGTTTCTCCTTCCTGCGTGGAAGCCCATCCCCGAAAATCCCTGTGCCGGCTCTCCATGTAACTCCTCTACGTCCTCTCCAAACAAAAAGCCACAGTCCCCCCACCCCACTCTGAGTCTTTCATTTTCTCAGCTGAAACCCAGGACCTGAGGCCATTAAACCTGCAATAGGAAAATCCAGGGTTGTGGGGGTTCAGGAGAGCATTTTTCCCTTCGCCTCACTTGAAGGGTCATTTTACTAATCAGAAGCAGAACGAACCCGCCACCACCATCATCCATCACCAGAAGGCCAGGGGGAGACACACACACCCAGACAAGTAAAATCAAGCCCACGAGGCCATGAATCCCAGCCCTCCGCCTCACAGCGAGCAAGGGAAATGAGGGCTCCGCAGAAACGGCATTCAGACGAGGATGCCAGGAAGCCCCAGCTCTCCGAAACACACTTTCCCGGCTGCTCAGATGGCCATTCATCAGTGTCACCATCTGTGTTGTCATGCTAAGAGGCACCCACAAAAGCCCAGCTTCTCCAAAAGGTTGACACCCCACAATCTACTCCCCCACAGGCCTCTGAATAGCGTTTGCTTAACCCTACTCTTTTATTCAGACATGGTATTCTCTTAGAGGGAATTGGGCATCAATAAAGACAGGGCTGTCTTGGTTTAAGAAACAGGGAAGCTGGTCACACCTCTGTATGTCTGTGCGGAAGTCATGGCCAGTGGTCTGCAGACCCCTTTGCAAACCACCTACTCAAAAAGCACCAGAGAGTTAAGTGCATTACGCCAGGTGCTACTCATAAGTACATACTACCTACAAAGGTCACAGAAGAACCAGCTGAAATTCAGAGGACCATCACCTGCTGGCCCATCCTTCTTCTCCTATGGAAGGCACAGCCCACAGGAGGAGCTGATCCACCAGTTGTCCCCGAGTCCTTACACTGAGCGTGGAAGAGCAGAACCAGATCACATGTCTATCTGGTACCTCGAGGGGAGAAACGTCTTGGAGGAAGTAGCTGACACAAGGCACATTGCACACCTGCCAGGACCTGCAGCGCCTTGCAGACCTACCTATGCCTTCAACTGCCAGTCTGCCAGTCAGGGCGTGTGGCTTAACCAAGGAGGGAACAGGGGTGGGTGCAGACTATGCCAGGTCTGGGGGTTGGGTGCCTGGGGACAGGCCCAGATACAGCAAACACAGGGACATGGGGTGGGGGCATCCCAGCTGGCATCTGGGATAGAGAAAAAGAAGCACATAAAATCCCATGACCGACCCAAAGATGCATTTCCCTGAATTGCTCTGGTCCCCTTGCATGGAACGTGACGTTCTACTCACTAGTGAATTCTGGTATAACTTCTTAGAGCTGAAACTATGTCTTCCCAAACAAATTTTTCTTTGAAAAATAATGCTAGTGTCCTACAGGGAATAAACACTGAGATAAAATTTCTCAGAATAAAAGCTCACAGCTAAATAAAGCAACGCTCCTGGGCATGTGGCTCTTTCCTTTTAACTGCAGACAGGAAGAGGAAACAATTAGAAATGGGACAAATAAAAAGGCTTTTGAGGACACACTAATACAATAAAAGAGATCTTAGAACTCAGATTTCGGCTTCCTTGTCATTTGTAAATCATGGCTAGACTCTGCCTTCTGCATCTTACCACAGACTTGCATCTTGTCATGTTTCATACTTGCTTGGAATTGGCTGGCTGGCTGGTTTTTCAAATCTTTATGTGAAAGGGGGATAAATGGTAATGAAAAATAAATAAAAAATGAACTATTCAAAAAAAACTAATAAATAAAATCTTCATGTGACAGAACCTTGAGGGCTCTCAGCCCATGGAAACCCGCCCTGCATTGGCATTTGTCCCTTCCCTCTCCCAAGTGCCCTGTTCTGGGGTCTCCACGTTCATGTCACCACCTGAGCTGAGTCCCTGACATAACCACGCCCACAGCACAGGTGGCCCGCCCGCCACCCAGAGTGAAGGGGGCTGAACCCTGGGCCCTGAGACCTGGAAAGGCAGTGAATTTCAACCTTCCAAGAGTCTCATTTCAGACCCGCACTCGTTTTTGGTGGAGCTAAAGGATACAACTAAGATTTCGTCCTTCCTCAAAACCATAGCAGGGAAAGAAAAAAGACTGGATCTGAACCTAGCATTTTGTCACGTATATAGATTTTAGTCACGTGCGACCTTCACTCCAGAAATATAGGATTACATCATCGGCATTTTTGTGTTAACATGAACGTAGGTTACAAAAATATCTGTGGAAACTGAAGCTCCATTCTCACATTTTTCCTCACCTATTTCTAGCTGCTATCTAGCGTGGGTGTCATCCTATCCTTCCTTCTTTCTCTGCTGAATGGCACTGGAGTCTGGGGGCTGCCTGGCTCCCAGCTGTAATGGAATATGTTGCCTTTCACCTCGGGGTCACCACACTGAACCTGGGCCCCAGCAGCAGCATCTGAAAGCAGTCACTGTGCCATCCAGGGTCTTGCTTAAGACAAAAGCCACTGTTCTAGCTCTGCACCCTTGTGGGAAGTCTCAACCAGGAAAGGCAGCAAGGAATGAGCAGCGGGCCCCCCAAAAGAAACCCCCATGAGCCAGAGCCCATGAGAATGGTTTGAAGGAGGCTCTGCTAGGGAAGTTTGGGAGTTTCACAGTTGGACGGCACCTCCTCTGGGGACGGAGCCCGCGGGCAGGTTACACTATGGTGAATTCCCTTCATCCAGTGTCAAACATCCATAGAAGTCGGGTACTTCAACCACCCTGAAACCTTACAAGTTTAGGGCAGCCCGGCTCCAGAAAAGGGCAGGCAGGGTCTTGGGCTCTGACCTGAGCTCACTGGTGACCTTGATCAAGGGTCCAGGGCCTAGAAAGGTGACCAGCACAGAGAGCATGCTGCATAAATAGTAATGGAATAGTAAGGGGGAAAAACCCTCTTGATCTCTCTACCTTTCTTTCTTTTGCCTCTTAAATGAAGTTAAGACAGACCCCTCCCTGGCACCCAGCCATGACATTCCTAAAAGGATGCTAAAAAGAAGTGGCAAAGGCCCAGCACAGTGCCCTGATGGGAACAGCTATCTAAATCTAAGGTTGTATCAACTTATCTGATCTTTAAAAGACTCCATTTGGTCTACCTCCAAAAAGCAAGACATACAAAATGCGGTGCCAAATTTATAAAGTTATTCCGCTATTGTAAATACCGCTGTCACATTCCCAAATGCTAATAAGTCATTTATTTTTTAGCTTACTGCAAAATGTGCAATGTAATGATTATAACGTATTAGTAACTGTTATACAAGGAACCACTCAAAGTGCCACCCCCACAAAGATGTGTGTGTCAGCTTTGTGAGTTTCCTCAGTGACGACGTCCGCCCGTGGTAAGCTTCCCGAACCAGTACAGGCACAAATGAGACAGTGGCTCTGCCCTGGTCTCTGCGGAACAGAGTAATGTGGATCCGGCCTGTGACACACACCAACCCTCAGTGAGTGCGGCGGGAGGAGCTGATGGGCTCCTGGCTGGCCAAGGCCCAGGCCAAGGCCAAGGCCAGCCTTTGCAGGGGTACATGAAAGTGAGAGAAAGGAGAAAAGGATGCTGGTCCAGGCACCTCACCTGGTTGAGTTCTCCCATTGGCAACACGGAGATAGTAAGCCACCCAAGTCATAGGGCAGTTGTGAGGGTCAAATGTGATCCACACATACGCACTCCAATGTGCCTGTTGATTAGACCAGCAGATGTCACAGTTACCCTTTACAGGCTATCACTGGTGAAATCTTCCCAGATCGCACAGCCCCCGGGCATCTCTCCTGCCTTAGAATACTATTTTGTGACACAGTTCGTATTGTTATCTGTGTGTGTATGCGTGTGTTAAAATACATGCACTATGAAATTGACAATTTCAACCATTTTTAAGTGTTCAGTTTGGAGGCACTAAGTACAGGCTCGTTACTGTGCAGCCGTGACCGCCATCCGTGTCCAGCACTGTTTTCACATCCTGATCTCTTTACTCACAAAGCAACAGCTCTCAATTCCCCTCCCTCCAGCCCCCAGCAACCACCATTCCATGGCACTCTGTCCCTGTGAATGTGACAACTCCAGGTAGCTCCTACAAGTGGAATATTCCAGTATTTCTCCTTTTGTGTCCAGCTTCTTTCACTGAGCATAATGTCCTCAAGGTTCATCCACATGGTGGCATGTGTCAGGATTTCCTTCCTTTTTAAGGCTGAATGGTACGTACACTCCATTGTCTGAGTCTACCACATTTTGTTTATCCATTCACCCAAGGATGGACACTTGCATTGCTTCCACCTTGGGCTCCGGTGAATAATGCTGTCGTGAACCTGGGTATTGTATTGCCATCTTGACGTACTACAAGGCATCAGCATTTGTTCCAATGAGTGTCCAAGTCTTACGTTGTCATCGTAAGGTCTTGTGAAGGC
This sequence comes from Macrotus californicus, assembly GCA_007922815.1. NCBI lineage: Eukaryota > Metazoa > Chordata > Mammalia > Chiroptera > Phyllostomidae > Macrotus > Macrotus californicus. The sequence goes on along the minus strand of VMDR010002224.1, from coordinate 43,757 downwards.
AGTGTGCTGGGCTCTCCTCCTTGGACAGCTGGTGTCTGGCAATGCCACATTTCTCAGGGGTCGTGCAGACCCTCAAGGCTGCTTCTATTATTTGTTCATGAGAGTCTTTGGAAAACCTTGCCTTTTTCCACGTCCACTCCCCACTCCCTACTCACTTTATTCTACTACTCAATTCAGCTGTCACCGCTTCTAAGAAACCATCTCATCCCTCTCCCTATCCACCCATGATGTGCATCCCTTAAAGGGGAGCCATGACAAAGAAGCAGCAATGGCCCGTGGCAATGGCCTGAAGCAGTGGAGGCCGCTCCCCTGTGTGCCCCTAACCACACTCAGCACGTCGTTTCTGTACCCACCCCACCCAGCAGGCTGTGCGGGACGCCAGGGCAGCGCTGTGTGTTAACCACCTTTCTATCCCCGGCACCAAGCCCAGAGACCGCATTCCTAGGTGGTAAAGTCCACGAAATGTCGGACAAGCAGATGAGCAGGTAGATAACCAGAGAAACAGATAATGAGAGAATAAAAAATGAGTAAACTGTTCATTGTGTTGAATGAATCTTGGAGTGAGGAGGGCACCATCTAGATACGTAACTTTTTACTTTTCTCTAAGACGGCAGTTTGGATGCTAACATTTAATGAACGCCTACTATATGCCACACAAAACATGCCTGAAAGCAATTATCATTCACACCATCTACACAAGTGAGGAAACCGAGACGGAAAGCAGGAAGTCCTTCTCCCAAGCCCAGAGCTGGTAAATGGCAGAGCAAAGAAGCAGCCTCGGATGGTCTGGCTCCAGAAGTCAAGCTTTTAATCACGATAGCAATGCAATGCCGCATAACCCCGAAGCTTCCCTCTGCGCTAGTGTTCTATGCTGATGAAATGCTAATGACTAAAAAGGATGTTCTGAGGTCTCCAGGAGTAAAGGTGATGAACGATGTTAAAAATTAATGGCACTCATTTAAACTGACATAGTAAATTGAATTTCGCCCTATGGAAGAATGATAAAGAGGGTCTGGGAAGTCCATGATCCTACTAAGGAGATACTAAGGGATGCTCTCAGCCAGAGCCATGAACTCTGTGCCATTCCTTTTGAGAACTAGTACCACCCCAAGGACGTCTATGGCCAAACCACCCTGCTTCCTCGCTACCCTGCCCGGAATGACGTGAGACCAGCCAGCTGCACTTGTCTCACTTCAAACTCTGGGGCAGCTCCAAGCCTTTACAGGCAGAGAGATCCCTTTATTATTCCAGACCCTCCGCCACCCCGGATGGGATCCTACGTCACCATCTCACCCAGTCTCAGAGACAGAGCTGTGTCCACTGTGCAGTATCACTTCTGGGACGTCAGGAGACATTCAACCTGAGGAGCAGAGTCTGAAAAAGTGGCCTGATGCTTGCCCTCTCAGCTGAGTTCCAAGCAGTGATAATACACTCCCCGCTTGGAAGACCTGGGACCCCATTCCAAGCGCCCAGGGGGCATCCCCACCATTCATGATCCTGCAAGACTAGAGGTGAAGATAACTGCATTGCGCTGAGCAAAAACAGGGAGAGTGACTAATAAGGAATTCCAGGACCTCCTGACCAGCTGACCCATGCACACCTAGACCGATGTCCTCCCGGGTGAAGGACCACGCTCACGCTTGGATCCCTATGGGTTTCACTCCTCCAGGGAACAGGAGACATGTCAGTGGGATGGCATTGTGTCCCTCCACAGGACTAGCCCAAGCATCACCTCCTACCACTCCAGGTACCACCAGCCTCCCCAGAGACGTTCCCATTGCACAGCAATGAGAAGGAGGGACTCGCTCTTTCAAAGGGCCAGAAGTCCCTAGAGAACCCGGGTACTTACCCAGTAGTTCCTGTCTACTGGGTGTACAGGCACCAAACAAAACATGAAATTGATCAGCTACCACGACTATGCAGCCAGGGTTCAGAGTCAAGGAGATCCCCAAGGGCAAAGTATCTGCATAAAGAAATCCTATCAGAATCGGATGGAAAGTCGGGAACCTAGGGTGTTCAGGGGGACCCTGGCCAGCTCCTAAGCCTCTCCATCATCCCGTTAGCTCCTTCCTGGCCATCATAAAGAGGTACGATGGAGACTCACTAACAACCATGAGTACTGCATAAGAAAAGTAAATTAGCACCAACGACCACCACAAAAAGGCCACAACCAGCCACTTCCTTCCCGAGAGGCTGCCTCACATAGGAAGTGGAGAGGAGGGCTGGGTATATTAAAACGTGGCCCTTTATATCATTACATTTACCACCCTAACTGCAAAAAATGCTCGTAAAGCCATCATTAGCAGAGTTGCAGCTGTCAACCCTTCCTCCACTCTCAGCCTGCGGAGACAGTTAGCATCCTTCTGGCGAATGCCCTTTAATTGCACAGCCCACTTTATTAGCTGCCTTGACCTCCAATAAAAGCTTTGGCCTCACCATGTCTGCAACTGAGACAGGATGTCTCCTGTGTTACCTACTTGTCTGCTTCCTTGAGGTTCCTGCAAAGTACGCACATGCAGCCTGATAGAAAGACTTTTCCTTGGCAATTTCACAAATAATGTGAAACAAGCAAATTTAGGAACAAGAACAGGAGGAGCAATAAGGGACAGCATCTGAGAAGGTAATCACGTGGAGGGTTTGTTGTGCTAAAAGCAACTTGCTGAGCTGGGGGTGCCTGGCTGCAGAACGCTCCCTGAAACTAAGTGCAGAGACCCAGGTGCAGGAATGAGGAGCGGTAAATGGTATTCCTGCCTCTCCGTGCCTCTTCTCAACTGTCCTGAGGAGCTCTGGGCAGGTCAAGGCCAAATGGAGCCCTGCTTTCCGCATCTGTGCTGCCTGAGTTGTACTTAGACTAAAACACAAATATAAAGTATTATAGCTGAAATAAGAGGGACATGTCCCACAGGAGGAAGATAGATTAAAGGGGCCACCTGGGCTAATGCTAAAGAAAAATCAAATCGATAATGACTTAATCCACCTTGTGGACTCATTTATAAACCACAGTATCAAAACTACAGGGTGATTATACACCCGAGTTGTGGGCATGGGATATGTAAATATTGGTCTAAATAATTAGGGCCCTTATCCACACATATGAAGAAGTAGGGAAAAAAAAGGGAGAAATTGAAGGGACCTAAAAACGTTTTGGAAAAAATTTGGATGGAGAATGTTTTTCAGGAATAAGGAATAAAATGCTTGGGATCGGGGGTTCCTATTTTGCTGCCCAGGACAAACTCCCTGCAAATTATCTCTAAATCCTAAACAGTATGGCACATTTTTTTAATGTAAAACGAACTTTAAGTGGCCTTATAAATAAGACAATACCTTTTCTCAAACATTCCTTGCCAAATGGCTCTTCCAAAATCAATTGTCCTTTTGTTTGTCCAAGTTTATTTTTGCTTTCAAATACTGAGGATAGTAACGTAAACAGCTTTACTAAGAAACAGGAAGAATCTGGTCGGTCTATTTATGGTCCGAAGTCCAAAGACAGACTCATCGGCCATGAGGATGCTACCAGTACCTTCGTTTGGAGAGGCAAACAAGGGGACATGCCTCAGCTAGCTGAGTCCCACCAAGGTAACAGCTAAAGGAACAGCTTCGGGCTCGTGGTTCAGCCAGGAATCCATTCAGGACTCTGGAAACAGAACCCTCTGGAATGCGGGGGCAGGGACCAGGCTCCTTAAAGTCTCAGGGCTTCTCTCCAGCCTCACAGAGACTCGCAGGCTTGGGAAGAGTTTAAAGACCACCGACTCTCACCCTCTTGGTTTACAATGGAAAAATAAAGCCCAAATCAGAGAGGTGACTTGCGCAAGATCACAACGCTAATTAGTGCTAGAGCCGTGACTGCACCTCTGTCTCCTCACCTAAGGACCACCCTTTTTAACCTAAACCTCTGGGACTGTGGACAACCTCCAGTGCCTCCCAACCACCCACCCCTTTGTCTTCCCTTCCTTTCCCCTCTCTCATCCTTCCGCCTTCTTGTCCCCTCTATCTTATTCCTCTCCTTTCTACCCTCCCCCCTGCTATCACCCTGCCCCCAGTGCCTGGCTTAGTGGGAAACAAGTGATGCTCCAGTTGACAGCTGTGGGGAAGGAAGACCCAGGGAAGACGTTCAAGGGCACCGCTTCAGCTGCCCTGTTCAAGATCAAGACCTCCCTCTCCGGAAAGACACACAACTGAGCCAGGCAGCTGACCCCCCACTATTTTTCATAAACAATAGTGGTTGCCGGTTGTTTGCTTGAATCCGACTGTCCGTTTTCTGTACAGCCTTTCGGATCGGTAGCTCAGCAACTTCGGTTGCTGCCGTCGGCTTCTGATTAGTTATAAGTCAGTCGCCAATGGCGGCACGAAACCACTAGTTAGATGGAGCGGGGTGTCAGGAAGCAGTGATTACAACTCTAAAGAAAGCAACCACCGTAAATAAGATGATAGTGTTTCATGGGAAAGCGCAGCCGCTCATCACTGCTAATTAAAAGACAGAATTACACAGGAAAATCTCAAGCCCTTTTGAGTTCCTATGTTATCTTAGAAAAAATCCTGAATTAGCAACTACAAATCTAAGACATCGCTCAGATTAGATAAAGAATGATTGGAAGGTTACACTTCTCACTCCTGGGGCGGCAAAGTGGGCTCTAACTGATTGTTTGCAGTTCACGCTTTAAAATGAAGCCACTTTGTGTGTAAGAACTATCAAAGATTTCAAACCCATGCTGTACAGAAAGCTAAAACTTCTTCCAAGAACTTTCTGTGGTTGGCAACAACATGGAGCTTAAACTCCAGTGAGTTGAAAAGACAGATGAAAGAGACCCTTAGCAGCAACCTGGTCTATAACACTTGAGATAAATTTAGACAGTTCTGCTTATCAGAAGAACTCACTCTATCCCAGAGCCCCTCTATATGTTCACCCCTGTGGCAGCAAATGAATATAGATTGTTTCTAAATCCGACTTTATAAGAACCCTCTCTGCCCAGGTCAGCGCCAGTTCTGGGAGCTGAGATTTGTACAGGAAATACTTCTCGGTGGGGGAGGGTGTCTTTATTTCCAGACTTCTCCGCCGGGTCTGGTCGGAATCGATGGGATAGGATCGGCAGAGTGTAACTGCAGAGAAGACTGCCTGAGAAGGATAAGACTGGATTGGAAGGCAGATAAGCCTGCATTCCTGGTGCTGCGCAGTCACTGGGCAAAGTCTGCTCTCTCTCCTCCATCCACCAGCGCCTGATGCTCCCTGCAGGGCCTCTGAGAGGGGCAGGCCTCAGAGAGGGGATTTCCGTCTGCGGCAGCATCTCAGTCCACATCCATGGCCTCTCTACCCACAGGGGTGGATGTTTTTATCAACTGAGCCCTCCTCAGTTTTCTGTGAAGCTACCCTACGAATGAATAAATACTTCAAGATGCTTTATCACTGGTAGGTGAAGAAGCAGCAAAGGAGATGAGCTGGGTGGTTCCATTTTCTCCAACTGCTGCTTTTTCATTTGATGCCTGGGCAGTGGCAGAAGGAAAGGTAGGGGAGAGGAGGAGAGGGAAGGAGAAGGGAGAGGAGAGAAAGGGGTGGGGTGGGAAGGGAAGGGAAGGGAAGGGAAGGGAAGGGAAGGGAAGGGAAGGGAAGGGGGGTTTCCTAAAACTCAACTTCACTGAAATAAAGACACAAAGTGATGGCTGCCTCTCATCTCACAATTCCACTTGATCCCCGAGCAACCCGGATGTGGTGCTATCGTGGCCCCCATTGCAGAGATGGGGGTAACCAGGTTCAGAAAGGCTAGGTGACTCTGCCTGAATGAATGGACCCCCCCTTAACTTCACGGTGTTCTCAAAGACTCGAATGCTGCCTCAGATGATCTCACCTCTCCATCCTGCACACCTGCCATTGCCTGCCTTTCTCCAGGGTGCCAGAATGTTCTAACAAAGATCCCCACTGACCCCCTATTTGCCAATTCAATAGAAACCTCTGTCCTTACCTCCTTGACTCTCCAAGGTGCCTGACCTTGTATCGCCCCTACGCCCTGAAGCTCTCTCCCCCCTCAGTCTCCATGACGCCACTGTCTCCTCTGTCCCTCCCCTTTTTCTGGCCTCTCCTTCTTGGTCCACCTTCCCGACTCCTCCAGCTACCTGTCCCTTCAGGGTCAGTGGGTCTCCCCACTCCATGCTCAGGTGTCTGCTCTCTCACTCCACATATGCTCCATGGAGAGCTCACCCATCTGTGGATTCCACCACCTTCTTCACGGTGATGTCTCCCAGATCCATGTCTCTGGCTCTGAATCCACCCTAGAGCCCCAGCCGGACCCCTCTGGAACATTCTACTTCAAGCTTTATGGAGCCTGAGGCAAATTTATTACCCACAGCCATCCTCAAAAAATCAGACACACAATAACAAAAACCCCTCTCTGCCCGTGTTCTCCAACTCAATGAATAGCAGCACCATCCACACATTGCCCCAGCCCGAAATCTGGGAGAACACCTCGTCTTCCTCCTCTCCCTCCCACCTGTAGCTCAGCTGCCACCCTTCATGGGTTTTCCAGGTACAAGATCAGTCAGGTCCAAGCTGCTGTTCCTCCCACTGCTGCTGCCTGAGTCCGGGCCTGTGTCAGCTTCCACTCAGGCCAGGGGCCTCTGCCCGCACTCCACGACTGTCTCTCCCAGGCCCCCTTCCCTCTCACTACCAGGGCCTTACATGGGCACTGATCACTCCATTCCCCTCCTGAAAGCCCTGGTATGGCGGCCCATGGCCCACAGGATAGTAGCCAGAGTCTCCAGCCTGCAAGGCCCTTCAGCCTCTCTCTCCCTGCCACCTTGCCAGTCTGTCACTCACCCATGCACATGCCATGCTGTGGTGACAAGGCACAGCAGCAGGTACCCAAGAGTACTCAGCAGGCATGACTCCTTTGTGCCTTATGCCTGCCATTCCCTCCGCCCGGCACGTTGGTGTGTCACCCTGCTCATGCTCATGCTGGAGCCCCGCCTGTCGGGGCTGCCCCCTGGCAGCCTGCACAGCCCATGGTCTGGCGCTCAGTACACTGCATGTCGACTCTTTGGTTCCCTGTCTGCATCTAATACTAGACAGAGTTCAGGGGAAGAACTTCAGCTCTTTTGTATCTTGATTATAATGTGGCATACTACTGTAGCTGGTATATGAACAGGCATAAAAAGTGCTTACTGGCAGTGAATGTGAAAGCAAAACTAATAAATAAAATATTAGCAAGCTGGATCCAGCAGCATATTTTAAAAATACATTGTGGGAGGTTTGTTACGGAAATGCAAGGATGGTTCATTGTTAGGAAATCAATGATAATAATTCACAATATTAACAGATCTAAGGAGAAAAATCGTATGATCATCTTCCTAAAAACCTAAAAGACCTTTGGCAAAATATAACATCCATTCCTAAATAAAAACACTAAATAAAATAGAAATTGATGGTTACTTCCCTTAAGTTTTATACACATATACAGAACTCAGTCCAAAAGCCAGTAAGTCACTTAGTGGGAAAAACTGTACTCTCCCAGGGGATCAGAGATCTCACTATTAAAAAGGAAGCTATACAAATGCTCAAAGAAAACACAAGGGAATTCCTTTAAAACCTGGATGGGGCACCTGTAAGTCTAATCCTGTGGGGCAACCTGTGATAAAAGAGCATGACTTCACATTGGTGGAATAAAATAAGGCTCCGCCCCTAAAACAAAAATAATGAAAAAGTTTTAAAACCCTAGGAGTGGAAGACAGACATCCCTCTAAGCATGACTTGAAATCCAATTTATGTGGATAGAGATGGGGTCTAGGGTGGGCAAAGGCAATGGGCAGAAGGATGGACACTGACTTCCCATTTTGATAAATATTTCCAAAGGAATTTAGGGATACTGGTGTCTTCTCCATGTCTTTGCACCTCTGCGAGCACACTGTGAGACATTTCTGACTGTGCGTCTAAGTATTGCAGGAATGACCCACGGCAGCTCGTTCTAGACGGTAAGACAACACGTCTAGGAGTCTCATAAAAGGAAAGATGCCATGATCAGCCTGAGGCCCGAGACTGTGGTCACAAGGAAATCAGTTCTGCATTCCTGAAAAGAGGCTGTGGCCCCTCACAGACACCGCCAGTTTGCTGGCTTGGCCAGGACGGAGCCAAGCAGAAGTCTGCTCGCCCCACTGACCTTGTGCTGCATCGTCCTGCTAAGGGTCACCACAGGGCCCTGGGCAGGGTGTTTCAAAAAGAGCTGACAACAGAGCCTCAGCTGAGTGATGATTAAATGGGAGGAAGTTCCTTTTTCCCCTCCATTTCATCCCAGCCAAGAAAATGACTCAGTTCTTGACGCCCTCACACATTTTTCCCACCACTGACCCCCACACTGAAAGTGAAGTTACCACCTGGGAGCCCAGGGAAAATCACCATCACATCGTCTCTGGAGCAGGGCTCTCCCAGTCCTGCGTAGAGTGCGAGTGACTCTCAATGGCTTTGGGGGCGAAAGCGTCTTTGGACTCCTCCGTCCCTTGCACCTCGCATCCTTCTGTGACTGGAAGGAACCCCTTTGACCACCCAGAGTCCAGGGTAAAGAAAAGACTCGGGTTCCTCCTCATTTTGCTGTGTGTGCACATATGCCGATATGTGCATCTTAGTACGGTGCCTCGCACCTACTACCGGTCATGGTTAGTCGTTTATAATCGCCCTCATTACATCGCCATTACCACTGGCCAATGAATGCTACAGCCTGGGACAGAATGCCAAAGATCAACAAAAATGCTGCCCAAATTTCATTGACTTAATCCTTCCAAATGCTGACAAATTACTAGCCTCAGCTATTTAAAAATCACATTTCTAATGCAATAATCCTATCTGCAGTGAGTGTGGAAGGAATCACTACAGGCCAGGGATTTTTACAAAGTGAATTAAGTCACTATAAAAAAAAATGACCTTTTTGGTTCACAATTAAAAGTTGGGTAGAATATAATGCCATTATCCCATAGCTTGCTAAACCCTAAAGAAGAAATTACTGCTCACATGTCTCTACTAGGAATGTTTTTATAATCCCTAAAATGTTCCAGAAATTTTTTTTCATGATAAATGCTACAGGACTTATTCAATATTGATATTATCTATTATTAGCTATTCCTTTATTTCAAATACTTCTGAAATGGGAGAGATTCAAATGAAGCTTTCTGAAAATAGTCCCGTGTTCTTAGATTTCACATAGAATTTTCTCAAAATTAATAAATATTTAAAATGCAGTGTATTTTATCTATTTATAAAGTGTCTTACAATAGCTTCTAGGGGCTCTTTTAAACAGAGTTATTTTTTCATACCCCTGTTTTGGAGCTGGGAAAATACAAATATATATATAAAATCTTCATGTCTAGACTTACTTGGGCTCTGACTATTTAGAGTCTGTGTTTGGTGTTTTTAAAGCACTATGACACATTCTTTCTTCCATCTCTGTGACTCCTGGCCACCCTTCTCAGTATGTCTGGCTAATCTTCCTGATATTTCTGGGGCATAAATGGACCCAGAATATGTGACTGAGAACGAATCAGATAGGAATGTCTTTCTGGGCCCTTTTTTTTTTTTTTACATAAAAGATTTTCTTTTATTGATATGGAAATGAACAGATGTCTGATAACCTTTTGCCAAACTGGAACATTTCTGCTTACCCCAGGGAATTCCTGTAGGCTGATGTTTCGCGGGGCTCACACTGTGGGTTCAAACGTTCTGTCACAGATATCAGAATGATCTCGGATAGCCCCAAAATGGGAGATTCGTTCCTTGGCCCCTGTTTCTGGCATGGTGCCTCAACCGTGTATAAAACGGGAAAGACGCTCTTGCCAGTGGATATAAATGGTTTTATATTTACGCACTGAAACCCTGCACTGGGTAAAAGGGCTGCTGGACTTAAAACCCCAACACCTTACAAATCCGTGTTCTTTTGTTTTTTTCACTTACCAGCCCTCGAAAAGAAATGATATAAACCCAGTAAGTCCTTTTTTACTGACTGAGGCCATAAAAATCGAGTGTGGTCCAATCGGCCACCGGGCACACACCTTTCCTCGCCCAGTGAGGCTGTTGGGAAGGCTGAACCCAGGGCCTCCGGAAGGGCTATGTGAGCTCACGGTTGTCACTGCTCCATGGTAGCGTCTGTTTTATTCTCAAATCTGCCTCTGGTCCCTGTTTCTTTCTAGAAACTTCAAACTCGATGCACAGCACCAAATCCATTAACCTCGTCTTTCTCTCTGAGCTCCACCCAAATCCATGTCCCCTCCCACCTCCTGCCTGAGTCGGTACAATCCCCACCCATGAAGTGGCCACGTGCCTTCTGAGCATTGGGCAGTCACCCCGCAGGCCACCAGAGTCACTGTCTAATTCCTAGGAGCAGCCAGACACCCCTGCGTGGGCTCAGCAGTGCTTCACCTCCCCTACTTAACTGACTGTCCCAGAGACAAAACCAGGGGACCTCAACAGGACTTGCTACCAACCAACAGGCATTGCATGAGACCTCATAGGACAGTACATTTGGGAAATGAACTGATGAAATTAGAAACTGAAAGTGGGTACTGTTTTATAAGAAGAACTCTAAATTCTGTAAAACACAAATCGACCAGAATCTAGTCTAATGAATAATCGTAGATGCTCACATCCATCTCTGAAGAACAGGGGCACTTTTCAAACCTTATCCAAAGTCATCTGTATGCCACTCCAATGGTTTGAATCGTTTTCTTCCTTAGTGCATCAGCGGGAAACTTAAAAATACAGAGGAAAGCCCTGGCTGGTGTGGCTCAGTGGATTCAACACCAGCCTACGAACCAAAGGGTCGCCAGTTCGATTCCCAGTCAGGGCACATGCCTGGGTTGTGGGCCAGGTCCCCAGTAGGGGGCGTGTGAGAGGCCACCACACACTGATGTTTCTCTGTCTTTCTCCCTCCTTTCCCTGCTCTCTAAAAATAAATAAATAAAATAGTTTTAAAAAATACAGAGGAAAGCTGATTGACTCAATGTCACAAAATAAATCAGTGACCGAGAAAGACCTGAGACCAAATCATCCTAAAGTAAGCTGGGTCTTGGATGTGCTAGTCTGCCTTTGACTTTTCAATTTTCAATGCCTGCCTAGGAGACTTTTAATACCGCCTACTAGAATTTAATACTCTATTTAAAAAAATATTCCCCAAGTACAGTTAAGCATTCTTAAGCGAATTACTACGATGACGTTTGCTAATTACCCCTCAAAAACATGTCTTTATCCTCCAGACTTGCGCTCTCTGGGGCCAACTGCACCCTGGAGTCACAACGACATCTCTTGTTCGTATGAAACGTAACTCCTCCTGTGCCCAAGGGCTGCAGGGGTCCACGGTTTGCCCACAAATCCAGCTCCCGGAAGAAGGAGGGCCTTGTCCCAGCGACATGTGCCTCCTTCCATGGTGACCAAGAGAACACAGCATTTACTTGATTAAAAGGCTGCAACCTTTAAAGATGTGATGAGAAGTGCGCCTAACCTGAGGGCACCGATGCTTTAAAAATGAAAACAACTGAAATTATTACTCCCAGAGACATGCAGAATGATTTTAGTCAAAACTGAGGCCCCACAACTTGTTCCTAATGATAATATAACCCAAACTACCATTGATTCTCACTAGGTCTTGTGGCCCCCGGTACCAAAGGTCGGCGCCATTGTGCCAGGTCACACAGAAAAGCCCGGCGACTGTGTGGCACTGTGGGATACTCCTGTGTGACCGTCTGCATGGTGTGTCTAGAGCACTGAGGTGTCGCAGGTCCCAGCCTCCTTGTGGACTGACAACATGAGCGGCTTCCCAGCATCTCTTTTTCCTCATCACGTAACTGACACTAGCAAAGATACTGAGTTGCCCCCTATGAATGAATTTCCCAGGCTACTTCAAAAAAACCCCAAAACCTGCTTTGCCACATGACCCCACAAAATACGATGGATGGATTTACATTTCAAAATTTTTTCTTCTTCCTGTGGATTTCCTTCTCTTCCTCCATTTTTGTGAGAAGGGTGCATTTTGATTTACCTTCGCACACAAGAGCATTCAAACAAGAAGCTCTTGGAAGCACAGCTCCTCGAGAATGTTCTAGAATGATCTGGTAGGCTGCAACTTGTTAAGATTCCAAATATCTGACGTTACATCTTCAAGAACCAAGGTTCTCCCCAATGTGTCACATGGTCTAGTCTGCTTCTATGGTTCCACGGCACTCCACAGTCTTCTTGGTGGGAGAATAAATTACGAACTGTACATTCTAGCTCCTCCATCAGAGTATAAGCTCCATGTGGACAAGGCCTGTGGGCACCTGTCACTTTATTGCTGAGCTTAACACAGTATCTTGAATGCCGTAGGAAATCAGAGAATATTGATAAGTACTCAAAAGTGAAACTGAGTGAAGGAACAGTGTAAGCTTGAAGGAGAGAAAGAAGCTTTGGGAAGCCCTGAGATTTGTTCTTGGGCTGCCGTGCTGGTCCCGTCATCAAGCCACCAAAATGTCGAGCTGACAAGAACGCACAAGTTGAGTCTTCCTGAGATAAATTCGGGATTCACCAAACCAATTCTCTCGGTGGTAATCCTCCACATGGAGAATTTTACAAAGTCTGCAGGTATTTGCTTAATTTAACCCTTGCCTATGAAAACATCCATGTGTGTGCATTTGGATAAGCAGAGGAGGCAAGGAGATGCAGTTATTCCTAAAGTCCACTGCTCAAAATCACAGTATTTCAAGTCACAGAAATAGAAATTAGAACATGCCATTGAACAAACCCTATCAGAAATCTCACAGCAATCCACTGCGTTCTTGCTATTTCTAACCACTGATTAAAAACTCTTTGAAGTGCAAGAGTAAATATTATCATTTGATAGCACTTGGACCCAGCGGCACAAATACAATCGCATTGTGTTGCACTCTGGGGGCGCCCTGCACACACCCGGCCGGCCGGCAGGGTTGCCATGGAGAACCCAGTGTGCTTGGTGCGGGAGCAGGCCAGCAGGTAGCCAGGCTCCGAGGAGCTCTCCACCCCTTCATCTCCCTCAGACAGAAAGAAGGTTAGGGGGAAATGCTGGCTTTCCAATGGGTGTTTCTGTTTTTGTGATCCTGGGAAGAAGGAATGACCACAAACAGGCAATGAGAAACGCTAACTCCGCTTGCTCTTACTTCTGCCACGGACATTTCTGCAAAGGGCCACGGGTGGGGTAGGGAGAAAAATCTAAAGAGCAGGCCAGCACTCCTGGTACGGGGCGGAAAGGAAAGGCTCCCGGAAGCTGGTGTCAGCGCGTCTCTGGCCTGCCACCCAGCAAAGGTGTGCAGACGAGCGGGTAGAGGTTCTCAGCACTGTGCAGGTCCAACAGGACAGCCGGGCAGGCGCGGGGATCACGGAAAGGGACTCTACGGAATGGAGGGCAACAGGACAAGTAACCTGGTGCATCCCCCGTGGACAATAAGGCCTGAAGCCGTGGAAGGTCCCCAAGCTCTGCGCCCCACGGTGTCCTGGGAGACACGTGGGTTCGCCCCCAACCCCAGCCCCAAAGCTGCACACTGGTGCCAGCATGCCCGGGGGTGCTGAGCAGCACCCTGCGCCGCCAGGGCTCCTCCAGCAGCGGTGAGGTTCGCAGAGACTGCGGGAAGGGCAGCTGCCGTGGGCTGCGGGACTGCAGAAGGCCGGGGCCTCATCCCGCCCGCGCCTCGGGGCCTGGAGCCGCCCTCCCACCCGCCCCGCGCAGCGCTCACCTTGCCGGGGAAAGGCCCCGGGAGCAGCAGCTTCAGTGCCTGCCTCTTCAGCTCCACCAGGCGGGCGTTGCAGTTCTCGCACCAGACGCCGCGGTCCGAGCCAGGGGAGGAGCCGCCACCGCTGCCCGAGCCCGGGGAGCCAGTGCCGAAGCCTGGCGAGCCACCCAGGGAGCCGGGCGAACTGGTGCCAATGCCTGGGGAGGCGGGGCCCGGGGAGCCCGTGAAGGAGCTCGGGGACGAGGTGCCTGAGCCGGGGGACGGCGTTCCAGACGAGCCGAGAGCCGAGCCTGCGCCCTCGGGGGTGGGCCGGCTGCCGGCGCGCGACTCTTCATAAGCTTTCCGGTACCAGCTCTCGGGGGAGAAGGGTGCCGCAGGCTTGGTGGGCGAGCAGACTTCATTCACCTGTGGGGAAAGATGCACCAGTGTCAGGGACGCCCTCCCGGGGACCTCTGCGCCCCCGGGGCCCGGCCGAGCGCCAGCGGCACGCATTCGGGACCTCTCCGAGCCCTGTGGTCAAATCTGTCTGGTTAACTGTCCTTAAGCGAGTCCCCAACGCCCGGGTGGCGGAGAAGGACATGGCTCGCTCGGGGCTGCAATGGCATTTGCAGGAGGAATCCATAGATTCAGAGCCCCGCGCTTTTGAACCCGACACCCATCCCAGCAAGAGCCCAGGTTCAAGATCCTAGAAGCTGCTATCCCCGGGGGCAGGGGAGGGGGGGCTGTGACTTCTGGATTTTTATTCATTCATTCAGGGTACAGCCCTCCGGATCCTGAAGGTACCGGGAAACGATCCCAAGGAACGGCAGAGAATTCACAGAAAACCCTCCCTTTTGGCATAACTCTCCCTTTAAGTATAGGAATGCTGCAAAAGTTAGGGGTGCGGGGAAGGGGAGGCACAAGAAGACTGAAAAAATTCCCAGGGCAAGGCGAGTGTGCGGGAGTCCCCGCGGGCAGACCCGCCTCCGTGCACGCACAACCGGCGGCGGCGCCTCTGCAGCTGGAGGAGAGCTCGGAGCCGCCCTGCAACACCGCATGGTTCCCAGAAACGGGGTACCCCGGCCGACGCGGGTCTGAAGACGCGTCTCCGCATTGTACCCGTCCCAACTTACCCCGTATTTCTTGCCCCTGGTGGACACCGCAAGCCTCTCTTTATTCCCAGCTACCGAATTCATGGTGGCTTTTCCACAAGAGAGTGTCTGTTCCACCAGCACTACATCCACAAGGTCTTCCAGCCCAGAAAGGTCCCCCAGTTACAGGGAGCTGTCTTTTGGCCCTCAAGTCAAGGCTTCTTAATTGGCGGGAGGAAGGATAAACGCAAATGGGCCCCAGAAGTAACAGCACCAATTTGCAGAAAGCGCTGGAGTGGGCGGCTTATCCTTTCTTCAAATACTGCTCTTCCTCATCCTCTTCTGCCTCCGCGTCTCACGTTCTCTGTTCACGGTCACATCCAGATAATTGGCATTTCCCTCGGCCAAGTAAGTCCGTGTTCCTCCACCAGGGAAAGGAGGCTTACAGTCAGGGCACGTGGCCGCCGCCGAGAAGGTGGGCGAGCCCTCGCCTTGCCCCCGACCGGCGAGCCAGCTGTGGGAACTTGTCTCCTTCACGCAGCTTGGTAACTGAGTTCAAAGAAATTCTCCCAAAATATAAAGATCCAGACTCGGGGAGGAGCCTCGGCGTGTCGCGGAGCCAATATCCGCCGGCCCGTTCTGCCTGACAGTTGCGCGAGGGCAGGGAAAGGGGCGGCTCGGCGGGGCCGGGCGCCGTCCGCGGTCAGGGCGCGCGTGTGCGCCCGGGCGCAGCGCAGAGCTTGGGGACCCGAGGCCCCGCCGCCCGGGAGCCCGCCGCCTGCCTGCTGCCGCCGCGCCGGCCGGGCTCCATTTTAGGTTGCGGCGCTGCTGCCTGACATTGAGAGGCCGAGAGCCTGCTAGGGGTGGGGGATCGTAAATCTCGCTCCTTGCGGGGAAGTTCCCGCTGAGTGGCCGGCGTCCAGGGCTCTAATGAAACACCGCTGCGCGCGCCTGGAGCCGAGGGGCTGCGCCGAGCCAGCGGGGCTGGACAGAAATGAGCCCGCGCCTCCCCCGCCCCCAAGTTCTTTCTCTTCCAGGCGAGGCTTGCAGTTCTGCCTTTGAAACGCCGGGTAAAAAGGATTGAGTCACAAACAAGTCCGCAAACATGCCGGGTCCTCCCCCCGCCCTTTGTTCTCCCAGAGCTGCCCTGCAAACCTTTTCTGGAATGGCCCTACCGACCCCCCGCAGGCCACGGGACCACCCTCCCAACCACAGCTGGAGGACTGGGGTCCCCACCCACCCAGCCCCTATCTGCGAGGTGTCCAGCCGCCCGGCGCTGAGACAGGCGAGCCGGGGATCAAGAGGACAGCCGCGGGGCAGGGGAAACTGAGGGATTCATTGCGCTGCACACACGCAGCGCGACGGTGCGGGCCTGGGAAGGAGGGTGTGTGCGAACTGGCCTTGCCCTCGCCGGTCCGGTCCCCCAGCACCCCTCCTTCCTTGTCTTCCCGCGCCTGGGGCCCGCGGGGTCCCGAGGGCACCAGTCATCGCCCCCCTTGGACCCCCCCACCCACCCGGCGCAGCGCCCAGGAGCGCAGGAAGCCGGCATATGCTGGGCTCCACACGTGACTGCTCCAGGGTGTCATTTTTCATTTCCCGGGAGTGCATTTCTTCTGGTAAGCCAGCAGGTCTGTTTTGTTGTGACCTTTAATTAACACCCCGCGAGACGCCTCTGGAAGGACCAGCCCAGGGCGGGGATCACGTGAGGTGTAATGGCATCTCAGCGCCCGGGAGAGACCCGGCCTGGGGGTAGGCGAGGGCGCAAGGGAGGGTTGGGGCTTTGCAGTCGGTAGCTCCTTTAGGTGATATGAAGGGGGCAAGAAGACCACATTCTGAGCTGCTGGAACCCCGGGGCAACGCCCCCCACACACATACACACCCTGCCTTCCTCAGGGAAAATTCCTTCTGTGCCTCTCTCGCGCCGCCATCCATTCACCCTCCTGCCCGCCACCGCCCTTGCGTGGGAATATTTCACAGTCTCCACAGAGAAGTTAGGAGGTCGAAATGAAGATGTCGGGAACAGTGTGGAAGTTTCCATTACGTCCCTACTTCCAATTTAAAAGCGATCATATCAGAGAAGACCTTGGGGCAGGGGGCGTGCAGGTAAGCTTCCAGGCAGGCCCACGCCAGATTCCAGCCGCATCTGCACTCGGGGCAGGTGCCGCGGGAAATAGCACCTCCATTAGCTACACGCTGCTTATCAGCCGACAAGCAGCGCGTGGCCTCGTGAAATGGACATGCGGCAGGTGGGGAAGGTGAGGTGCCAGGGGCGAGCTACTGGGGAGCTGCGAGATACACCTTGGAGACAGAAGCCAGAGATGGCCCTATTTGCATCCCAAAGTAGCTGTCCCTAAAGCGTGTTTGGTGAGCTCGGAGCGCCCTCTGTTGGTCAAAGTTTACAATCGGAGACCTCGCAAAGGAGTTTGAGACTTAAAAACTGGATGTAAAATTTACATACAGAGAAGTGCACAAATTTTAAGCATACAATTATACGAATTTCTTGATAAACATATACTCCCAGCTAATTTACACCTTAATCAAGATATAAATTTCCATTACTCCAGAAAGTTCTCTCCTGTCTCTTCCTAGGCCAACCCCCACCCCACATACACAATCACTGCTCTGATTTCTATCCCCGTAGATTAGTTTTGCCTGATCTTGAACTCTTTATTCCTAAAAATTTATGTAATATGTATTCTTTAGTGTTTTTTTTCTGCTTAACACAAGATCCTTGAGCTTCACATTGTTGTCATTATCCCTGTTCTCTGTTTGTTTTTCATTCCTGTCTCTCCTGCCTTATTATTTGACTATTTTTTATTATCTTGCTTTCATCCTTTTAGTGCTAATGATTATAATGTGAACCTTTAACTTACCATGGGCTACGTAGAGTTAAAGTTGTGCCACTTCACCCAAAATATAAGACACTTGCAAACAGAGTCATTCCATTTTACTTCCCTTCTTTGTACAACTGTTTTTATGTATTTTATGTAGATACACATACATTATAAAACCCACAACACAATCTTATCAATTTTACTTTAAACCATCTGTCGCCTTTTTTTTTTTTTTTTTAATTTTTCCTAAAGAGCCAGCTTACCTACTGGGTCATTTCCCTTCAGACTGAAGAACTTCTGTTGGCATTTCTTGTACTGAGGGTCTCTGGCAATATATTCTCTTAGCTTCTGCTTATCTGAAAATGTCTTTGTTCCACCTTTTGTGTTTGAAGACTATTTTAAATGGACGTAGAATTCTTGGTTGACAGTTATTTTTCTTTCAGCTCTTTAAAGACGCCATTCATTGCTTCCCGGCCCTCCCTGAAGGTCAGCAGTAATTCTTACGGGGTCCTCCTCTGTGTAGTGTGTCCTCTTCCTCTGGATCCTTGGAAGATTTTTCCCCCTTACCATTGGTTTTCAGCAGTTCGACTTGGTGTTCCTGGATGTAGTTTTCCCTGTATTTGTTTAGCTTAGGGTTTGCTGAATTTCCAGGACCTAAAAGTTGATCTGTAGGTTTTTCATCAAATCTGGGGAATTTATGACCATCCTGTAAGTTACTGAGGCCCTGTTCATTATCTCAATCTTTACCCCTCTAGTCTTCAGATTGGGTAATGGCTATTGATCTTGTGTTAAGTTCTCCATCCTTGCTTCTGCTAGTTCCAAACTCTGTTAAGCCTATCCAGTGAATTCTTCATTTTAGATATTGCATTTTTCAACAAAAGTATACATACATATATAGTGTCCAGTTATCTGCTTTTTTTCCCTTTAAATCCTTGAACATAGGTATAATAGCGGTTCTAAATTTCTTGTCTGCTAGTTCCAACATCTGGCTCATTTGGGGGGTCACTTTCTAGTAACTGATTTTTCTCTTGACTGAATCCCATCTTCCTGTTTCTTTCAGACCCAGTAAATTTTAACTCCACGCTTAGTATCGTGGGCATTACAGCATAGAGACACTAGATTCCATTACCTTCCTTGGGGGACTATTGATTTTGTTCTAGCAGGCAGGTGGGTTAATGGTAGATCCCCTTGAATTTGTGGAGGCCTGGCTTTATGCTTTGTTAGAGTGGTTCTATTTAGGTTTTGCCCTTAGTTCCAAGAAAAATCCCTCAGTTCTGGCACGTGTTCTCTACCCCTAAAGTGTGGCACAGCTGGGGTTTCAGTGGAAAGCCTAAATGTTTGCTGAGCCCCTATAATTTGGGACTTGGGCTCCTAGCTCTGCTCCCCTGCAGAAATAGCAGCTGAAGTCTCTGCCCAACTCTTCCAGCTTCTAGATGCTTCCCTCCTCTGGATTCTTGCATGTATACAAAATTCAAAAATGTAACCCAAGAATCTGAGGGAAATGTAATGTGGATTTCAGGGCTGCCTCACTTTGGCCCTCTCCTTTCCAGGATTTACCCCCTCCTTTCCAGCTATGGCCCTGAACTCCACCACGTGATGAGACCTCAAACCAGTCTGACTGGCCTTCTCCCTGAGTTATAATCACCATGCCCAGCAGCCTGGAAACTGCCATCCAACCTTCCTTTCAAGGACAGAGTCCTTGAATCTGCCTTGGTCTCTGCCTCCTTCAGGCCACTCCCCAGGGCCCTCGTGAGGGCTTTATGATGTTTTTATTCCATTTGTAATTGTTTTCTTTGGGAATTTCTGTTGTGTGTAAAGTACTCCCTAATTTCAGTTTTAATGGTGGCTTTTACAAGTCCACCGCAGGTTTTTAGAATTCTTGTAGTTGCAGGGGTTTTATTCTGTGGGTTAGCAGCCTAAAAAGTTGGCCTTTAAAGAAACTAGCTATAATTTTGTTTTCTACTAGACTAAAGAATTTTAATGATGCAACCAAACCCTGATACATACATACATAGATGATAGATTGATAGATTGATTGATTTCTCATGTCTTCACATTTAAGAATATTGACAGCATAGCTTCAAGATTTAGCTTTAAAAACCCACTCATTTTATGAATGAAGAAATTACGTACAGGCTTCTAAAAGTCAAGAGCTTACAAAAACACCAACTTATTTATTCCATTAATTCCCCTGGGTAAAAAATAGTATTTCCCTGTTGTATCTCTACTTAGAGATAAAAATGCAAAAAATTAAGGTCCATTACCTGGCTACAAATGAAATTCTTATTCCGTATCCCTGTTGCTTAATTATTAAATGAACATACCTTCTCTGGGAATGCTTCATGGGACTTTTATATTTTCATAAAATGCAATTTAGCTTGCTCATTATTTATACCTCAGGAGTAGCTCATTAATTGTGCAGCTAACATATATTATGTCACTGTGGTTTTAAAGTATAAATCAGAAATAAGAAACCAAAATCAGGCCAGCAACTTCTAATTGCTAAGCAGAGGGCAGAATAGAACAGATTCCATTCCTCTTTAATATTTGTCTTCTGAAATAACTTCCAGATCGGTGGCCAACAGAGCCAGTGGATGCCTGTGCCAGAGATGGCTGTTTCTCCTTTAAAAATAATTAAAGCAGCTTCTACTGTCCATGTGGCATCCTGATGAATATGCAAACAATATTTGCATATGATCTACTGGGGCTCTGGGGACCATATGATCATGTGTGGGCTGCCAGAGCCATCGGCAAGCTGGTAGCTCTCCTTTGTGGACTTGGTCACCATCGTGGTCTGAGAGGAGGGCCGTCACCCTGCGAGCTGAGAGGGACTTTCCACTCTTCGACTGTCACTTCAATCCTTAATCGTCTTATCCTCATAAAGTCCTTTCATGCTAAATTCCAAAGTTAGTAGTTGACTTCAGTTCTAAGTTGGTGGTAGTTCAGAAGACAAAGGTATAGACAGAGGAAGGGTATGAACCAAATCTGTGTGGCTAGAGTGATACTTTTTGGGGGGGATGGGAGGAATGTGTTATATTTATTTTGCTTTGAGGTTTGGAAAAGACCAGGTATTGAAAGCAGACAGGAGGGTCAGACAATGAATGCTCAGCCAATGACACCAGGGTCCAGATGTGACTACCGTGGATTGTGCTGTCACCTCTGACAAGAGGTAGCCTGCTTTGAGAAGGGACCATGGCATCCTCCGCATCTCTGTCTGTAATTGTGAAGGAAGAGAAACAACCTACACGTGTATCAGAGGGGACGGGTTTAACAACTTACAGACACAACTTACAGACAGTGCAGTACACCAGGCAGCAATGAAAAATGTGTCCACAAAAAATAATTTTAAATAACTTTTCAAATAATTTCGTGAAAATAATGGAAAGATGTTGATGATATATCACTATTAAATATTTAAAAATTTAAGTATGAAGCCAAAAGAAAATTATATATGTACCAGGAAGAAAGGACTAGAATTGAACATCAACATATCAGGAGTGTACCCGCTCCCTGGGAGTCTCCCACTCTGTTTTCTTAGACAAGTGTAACATTATTATCATCATTATTATAAGAGAAAGGTTACCAAAATAAAAAACGAAATCAAAGCAAGTTTCAATTTTTAGGAAAGGGATCACAAAGAGCCAAGCTCTGCGTGCCCCCAAGCACCCGTGGTCAGCACACCCGGACACTCAGAGACACACGGACACACGCTCATACCAGCACATATGTACTCACACACGCCTAGTCAAAGTCAGGACACAGAAGCAACGCTGGAGGGGAGATGGGCGGAGAATGTTGATGGTCAAAAATAAATACTTTACAATAAAGTTGGATTTTAAA
Organism: Macrotus californicus; assembly: GCA_007922815.1. Classification (NCBI taxonomy): domain Eukaryota; kingdom Metazoa; phylum Chordata; class Mammalia; order Chiroptera; family Phyllostomidae; genus Macrotus; species Macrotus californicus. The sequence goes on along the minus strand of VMDR010002224.1, from coordinate 22,312 downwards.
GCATTTGACCAAAAAAAAGGGAAAAAATCTAATAACACTACATTTACCTTGATAACTTCCTAAATTTGGAGTTAGGAATATAAGAGAAGGCCTGCAGAGCTCTTCAGAGGTGAGGTGGCTGGCCCAAGGGCAGACCTAGCCAGGAGCGTGCCAGGGAGAAGCAGGTCCGCCTTTGGTACCCAACCACGAGTCACACGTGATCTCACAATCGGAGGTGCAGCCCATGTTGGCGACAGGGAGGGCATAAGAACAGTGAAAGTCCAAGACACAAAATCAAGCACACCTCCACATACCTGGTTGATGATTGCTCTGATGAGCTCAGAACTAGAGCAGAACGCCACTGTACGGCACGGGAGGGCGGGGGGGCGAGAAACACTTTTATTTACAATGTCTAAAACAACACTCAGTGTACAGGCAGGGCAACAAACAGACAATGGAACAGATACAGAGTTACAGGAGGTCAGAGAAAGGTAAGAGAGTCCCCTTGGAGGAGTCAGCGAGAGACCCCTGGGGGAAGTGACTTCGGGCTTTGCAGGGTGGATTAGAGATTAGGAAAAGCAAGCAAAGACCTCAGACAAGAGACAGGCACCCAGAAGAAAAAGGACAGGAGGCCACTTTTTCTCTTCGGCACTGAGGGTCCTGTGAATGTGGAAGGATGCAGCCACATCATGCATAGTCTGAACGTCAGGCTTAGGAGTTTGACCTTTTGGCGATGGAGAACACAGGGGCTTTTGTAAGCGAGGGACAAGGCCACGCAGGGGTATCAACCTGCTAGCACTCTGTGCCTAAAGGTTCAAGCACAGATACACGGAAGCAGGCGTACCATTCAGGAGGTCTCACAATTCAGTAACTAGCCAACCTCATCCAAAGACAAAAGATATGACCCAAGAGTTCATCAAGGAAGCTATGCAAATGGCTAATAAGCACATGAAACAATGCTCACCACCATCCACCATGTGGCCATGGCGTTTAACGCCGCAACGAGATGCCACTTCATACTCCCCGGAACGGCTGAAGTGGAAAGGACAATAACTCGGTGAGGATATGCAGACCCCCAAATGTCGCTGGTGGGAATGTAAGATGGTGCAGTCACTTAGGAAAACAGTTTGGCAATTTCTCAAAAAGTCAAATATATTTGACTTTTCAAAGTCAAAGTACAAAGATATTGTACTCCCCATCAATTCCACAAGAATCAACCACTGAATGCATAAATAAGTGGAACAACAAATCGATGTTTCTCTCTCCTTCTCTCTGTCTCTATTTCTCTCTCTCCTCCCCCTTCATCTCTGCCAAAAAAAATAAATAAATCAATAAATAAAAAATTTAAAGGCTGCAACTGAATGTGATTCTCCTTGTTACTTTTCTAATATGAAAAAGTTCACAGGACTTAAAGCTGCATTTAAAGACAACAATATAGGTAAGTCAGGGAATTCAGGAATGATGGTGTCCCCAGCAACATTCACGTGGCCACCCAACTACAACTAAACAAATGAGATTAGGCATTTACATTGCCCTTGGCCTTCAGCCATGTGCTAAGCAGGCACCCCATTGGTGCACCATTCCTTGCAGCCACTGGGAGGGAAGCAGCCTCCTCACTCCCACACTGAGGAAGTCAAGCCCCTGGCTGCGTCCAGAAAAGCCCCGCTGGAGGACCAGCCCGCTAATCCGACTCTCCACGTGACTGCAGGCAGCACAGCGAGGTGTCACTCACGGCGTGGCGCAGAGTGCCCGAAGAAAACCATCCCTTGTTAAAGGCCTGCCATGCACCAGGCCTGCGAGTGCACTTTTCCAAACCCCTGCCAACGCAGACCAAGTCACAGGCACCCAAAGGAGCCACTGTCGAAACCAGGAGGCTGAGTTTCCGGTGGAAGAGAAGGGCTGAAGAGGGGACACAAAGAAATACTGCGTGGCCTCAGTGCACCGGCCTCTCTGGGACCAGCTTCACCACTCGCCCCAAACCACCTCACAGACCAAGAGAAAGGAAAAATTCCTCCCGTGAGAAGCACACTCAGAAGAATGAGGAGCAGGAAGTCCCCAGGGCTCACAGGCCAGGCGCTGTGGCCTGCAGACAAGGTCACCTTCCGATAGCTTCATTTACCTGGCAGGTGAAGAGGCCCACCGGAGGGGACAGGCATTTTTGAAAAGCCTTCACTGCAGCCACCGTGAGCAAATCTCATCTCTCAGATGAACACAGGCTCACAAACTGACCGCAGAGCCCGAGGCCCTAAGCCACAAATCATGTGGTGTGGCCCGTGGTCCCAAAGAAGGGAGGCCTGAGACCAGGGCTGGCTCCAGCCTGAATTGCTGTCTTGAGGAACGTTCTTTAAGGGGAAACAGCAAAACGTGGAATGCAGAGCTGAGCTAAGCTGAGACGTGCTGCCAGCACTCCCGAAGACAGTGAAGTAACACGAAAATAATGCTCAACATCATCTGCCATGTGGCCATGAACGTTTAATGCCACAAAGGTGTGAGAGAATCCAAAACGCACAGGCCAGCCCAACCCTCCAGCTTCCTGCATCAAGGAGATGGGCTGTGACCCCAGACTCTGACCCTTAGCAATTCTCCCTATGAGTCAAGTGAGGGGTAGGAGGCCCCACATCAACAGAAACTCCTGCCACAGTAAAGCAGGCCCACTTCCTGCAGGAAGCTTTCCTCAGTTCGCCCAGAGCACCCACAGCTTCCTGGTAGTTCCTCTGGGTCTCCAACCTTATCTCCCCAACGTCCCTAATTACGGAGCATCACCCGGGTACTGCAATCTAGCTCTGCCCGAGCTATCCATGCACAATTTCTCTTTTCATTTGCCTCTTGTCCCTATGAATCGATGACTCCTGAAGAGTTGTAAGGCCACTGTGTAGCGCTAAGGCACAAAATGCTAAGATGCGAGACTTCTGCCCTGACCTGGTATGGCTCAGTTCATTGGTCATCCCACAAAGTGAAAGGCTCCAGTTCGATTCCCGGTCAGGGCACATCCCTGGTTGTGGTTCCATCCCCAGCTGGGGTGCGAATGAGAGGCGACCAGTCACTGTTTCTCTCCCTCTCTTTCTCCCTCCCTTCCCCTCTCTCTAAAAGTAAATAAGTAAACTCTTTAAAATAACTACAGTAGAACAAGACCATTTTCAGTAAGTCCATTTCTAGGACTGAGAACGAAGACAGGAACTCATCCAGTGCAAGGAGGTTAAAACTAGGAGTGAAGGATCGGAATGCAAGTTAAGGAAGCACAGGCCAGCTACCAAGGTGAAAGTGGATTGCAAAGCGAGACTGAGTGATCCTCTTCCTTACTCCTGAGCACAGGCCCGTCACTGTTGCATTTTAGAGGACATCTGTCCAGTGCTCTAGTCCAACGTTCATTTCTCTGCCACCATGTGGCATCACCCCGAAGCAGCTGGGCTCTAGGAGCAAACCCATGCAGGCAATTCTGATGTTTATGGTGCTGACAATGCCAGTGATTAGAATCGCCTCCCCTGTTTCTTCTGTGGGTAAAGTCAGCCCAGTTACAGCACCCACCCCCCGTCATCCACGGTTTTGCTTGCTGTGGTTTCAGTTCCCGCAGTCGACCACGGTCCAACACTATTCACTGGGGAATCTGAGGAATGAACAACGCATACGTTTTAAAGTGAGCACCGTTCTGAGTAGCGTGGTGAAATCTCATGCCATCCCACTCTGTCCTGTGTGGGACACAATTCGTCCCTTTGCCAGCGTCCCCACCTCTCTCATCTCATCACGCTGGCCCTGTCATCTCACGCCCTCACGAGGGTGACTGCAGCGCAACAAGACATTTTGAGAGACAGCCCACATGCGCATAACTTTTGTCACAGTATATTGTTATAGTCGTTCTATTTCAGTATTGTTGTTACCCTCTCACTGCGCCGAATGTATAAAGCAAACTTGATCACAGGTATGTACGTCTAGGAAGAGACACGGGTTCGATACTCTGTGTGGCTTCAGGTGTCCACTGGGCTATTCCCACAGATAAGGGAGGGAGGGTGCTATTATTTCACTTACACTGTAGTAAACTGCATACCCACCCATAATTTCTATTCTTGTTATTGACAGGTCACTGGGACACTCATGGTTCTAGCAAACTGGAAATCTCACACCCCCACGTAATAGCCAGAGGCAGGCGCTGAGCTCTGCCAACACCCCAGAGCCCTCTGCAGGCAGAGAGCACCACGCCCCTGCCGCCTCGGCCCAGCTCCGTGAGCCAGCCACGCCCCTCCCCAGCTGAGAGCTTGCCAGCTCCCCACGCAGATACCGTTTTCCTTTATATGATGTCCCCTGGAAATCAGAGCATTCGCCAGCTATCAGCACTATTTCGTAGCATGTAGCACCTTCCAGCCAGGGGGTTCTCATTAGTTTCTAAAAGCCCTAGAAGGTGATCTCCCAGGTCTCCAGAGGAAGCTTCAAGGTGAACTTCCAGGGTATTCAAGGGCATTCGGGAACCCTCACCACCTCACCTGGCTTCTGCACCAGCACAGCACAGCCCACCTGCCCATGGATTGTCCTTGGTCCTTTTCCTTTCCTTCACGAGTATCTACTGGCTTCCTGGAGGAGACCGGCCTACAGTGCGACTCTCGAACGTGCATGAGCGTGGTTCACTCTGCCTGCCTTCTCATCTCTTTCTCACAGCAGGAACTGGACACTGTCGGACACTGGACTCTAAGCTGTCAGGGGCCGACACAACATAAACACGGAGCAGAGCAGGCCCAGCCCGTGGTTTCACAACGGCCCACGTCTGGGTGACCCTCCCTCACCAGCACTGAGCCAGGCAGTCACCATTCCCCGTCTGAGGCACATTTGAAGCTATGGGGATCTGCTTTGGTCTCCCTGTTACCGTTTTCCAGCAGAAGGAAGCCAGATTCGGGGAACAACAAGCTGAATGCAAACTGCTGAACACCGGATATCTCTGGGAGCATCTCAGTATTGGGGAAAAGAATGAGGAAAAACAGCAGTCTGCTTTGCCGGGCCTGTGACAGGCTGTTACGTGGCTGTTTCTCGGTGTCAGAGAAAACCATCGCTGGCTTCATAAGCTTTGGCCACAAGAGGGGAGACAACAAAACACTGTGTACCACACAGCCCACAGTCAAGAGTTAGAGCCAGGGTTCTCGTACACAGTTCATCCAGGCGTTCACTTGATAAAATATTTCTACAAGACCAGCTTTTATGCTACTTTGACAACATCAATCTTCCTATCTATAGTTTAAGACAAAGAAAGGTTTTAGCCAGACACTCAAGGTGGCTGAAAGCGTTAGAAAAATGGAAAGAGTTCATGGTCATGGCACCAAATGGCAACCGGAACCCCAGGCCCTTTCCTCTGGCCCCCAGAGGGCGTCTCACGGGGACACCTGTGCCTGCTGGACGAGGCATCGTGACTCGCTGGCTCTGGAGGTTTGCGCACACGCGATGCCTCCCTGAAACAGCCTCCCTCCCAGGGGCGGGGTAGGAACCTGCAGAAGAGCTGTAAAGGTTTGGCGCGGCCGTCCACTTCATTTTCACTAAAGGAGGACGGTGATGGGGGCAGCATTCGGTCTCAGGGTGCCTGGGCCGGCGAACAGCCTGACCCCCACTTGGCAGGTAAGGTCTGCTAGCTGGATGCCCTCACGTCTTTTTCCACACCTCGACTCAGCTCCAGCTCCACTTTGGCAACAAGCAAGCTCAGAAAACCAAAACTGCGCCCTCTGCTGGCCACACCTCCTCCCCCGCCCCCACCACCCCCATCCGACGGCAGCCTGCAGGTTCCAGGGCTTCCATAGCCAGTAGTGGGACAGCTAACTCCCTGATCACCTTGCTCTCAGCTCTCAGTGGTTTCCACCACTGCTCGTGGTGCCCGGTGTCCACCTTTTGGCCCACGCTTTGCACATCGCGCGGTAGCCAACGCTGGCGCCTGCCCACGGAACCTCGCTGACGCCTGCCCACGGAAGCTCGCCCGCGCTCCTCTGCTCTCAGGACCCCGAGCCCTTGATGTTAGCCACGGATGGGGGAATGTCCTTCGGGGACTGAGAGGTGCAACTTCTCTGTAGAGTTAAATTACAACTGTTTGGAAACAGTTCTATTTCCCACATCATATGAATTCCTAATTCCCAGATTAGGGTAATTTTGAAGTTTTCTGGTTCATCCTAACTATTGTAGAAAGTAACTAAATTTCTACCTGGCTTGTAACTCCAGATTCAGCGGTGACCAAAGGCTGTTGCAGAGTGACCAGATTTAAAACGGAAGAAATGCAGAAGTGGCAGGCTGCAAATCTGAGCTGTGTGAGTGGTTTCTTATTTTAAATAATTTAAATACATTAAATATCAAAGTAAACTAAAATACATGTGTGTGTTTATTGTTTATTTAATGTGTTTAGTTAGGGAAGAATTATATTCACAATTACTATAAATTCTTGCTCTATTATTATCAGGTACATAACTAGTTACTCTAAATCACTTTTTTCCTTATAACCCTGTGATATTTGAAATCTGTTTTTGTCAATTTGCAACACCTTAATCAAGTCAAGTCCAAATACGTCACTCCCACCCCACGAAGAAAAAGACAGACTCGCCGGGACAAAATCAGCAGTGCGGCTGCTAATGCAAACGCTGTGAACCACCAGGGACCAGTAAGGGAAGAGGACCGCCACCCAGGTCAGCTCCGACGGGTGCACAGGCCTGGTGTGGGGGGCTGGGGAGGGGGGGCTTGTACTTCTGAGAAGGGCACAGGCCTTTTAAACCCCACCTATAACACATGAAATTATAAAAACAAAATGCATGTTTCTAGAAAAAAATCAAGAAGCACTTTTTTTAAATTAAAGAACCAAGCAGACTGCTATACACACTGCATTTCAAAGAAATCAAGTAGCCCATGTGGGAAAATTATCCTTAATAAAGGAATTCCAGCACAGAAATACAGAAGAAATGACAGAATTTTTTTAAATCACCATTTTGCAACTCCTGATAAAAACAAGTACAGGGCAAAGCTGATGGAGGATGCTTCTACCGGCTGGGTCAGAGTGGCAGCACCTGAATCTGAGCAATAAAAACGTACCATCTCCAGAGAAGCTGACTTGCACAAACGCAAAAGCAAAACTGACCTTGAATTTGATCAAGCCTCTAGATTTGAAAACTGGGAGATACAGGGATACAGGGATAGAGGAGCACACCAAGTACCACCACAGAAATGCAATCAGATGAATCCAAAATTCGGAAATTCCTACGGAAACAATGACCAAGCTTTTCAGCAAATAAATGGCAAGAAGAAAAGGCAAAAAGACATGTGAACCAAATGCGACATGGGGACCTTGTTTGGACCCTGACTGGAATAAACCAAGAGTAAAAAGACGTTTATGAATGAAACACTGTGGAAACATGAACAATGAGCATGCATCAGATGATATTAAAGAATCACCGTTGAATTTTTTTTTAGTTATGACAGTGATTTCATGGTTGTATAGAAGAAAAGGGGGAGGGGGCCCTCATCTGTTAGAGATAATATCAAAGTCCTCGAAGATGAAAGGGGGTGATGTCTGGAATTGGATCTGAAACAACCCAGCAAGGGTGAGTGAGGGTGGAGGCCACAGGAATAAATAAAGCAGGACCGGCCGTCTGCCGATGGCCTCCTTTGGGAGCCACCACACGGGCCCACCCAAATCTATCCCCTTTAATTTCTAATGTAGCCAAAAACAGTACTAACAGGCCCTGCCTCAACCCCCTTCCACTCGGATAAGAATGGTGGTTAGAAATGGAGATCTCGAGAGTTCAAGAGAAACCGGGAGACCACAGGACCATGATAGTCCCCTGAGAATGTAGTAAGAGGGGGTGTTCCCAGACTTCACACCAAGGAAGAGCTGTGAGTGAGATGGACACAAAGCACACACAGTATCTTCTAACCCAGGTGAGTCCAAGTTGTCTCAGGAAGACTGAAGGACCGTGGAAAAGAAAGATGGGTGAGGCCCTCCCTGGTCCTGGTGGGTGGGGACAGAGCAGGCCCTGGGATCACCCCGATATTACATTTCCTCTCTCTCACTGATCTTTCTCCTCTTTCCCATCGAGACGTTTGGACTGGCCCCGCTACACACCCCAGAGCCCTGCCCTTCCCTACTCCAACCCCCTCCTCAGGCGACCCCATCCAACCCCACCACTTGCTTCAAACGTCCCCTACACACTGCCTCTTCCAATCCAGCCTCCCCTGGGCCCCAGGCTGGGACAGCCAACCCGAGTATGTAATTGCCTTCTCCACGTTAGCCTGGGCCCCACCACCCTCTCCATTGCCACCCCCGAACCCTAACTAAACCTTGTGGTCTTCCTTCTGTGGCATTTCTTTTTCTCCACTCATTTCTAATCCATCAGGAAATCCTTCTGGTTCTCCTTCCGCTGTCTGTCCCAAATGGATCCCAAATCCAACCACTGCTCCCCACATCCACCTTCATTCACATTCTGGGCCCTGCCTACGTCTCCATCCCCAGCTCCCGCCTCTCTCTCTTTGCTCAGGTCACCGCAGCCTCAGTGGCCTCCTTGCTGTCCTTCCAGGCTACCGAACAAGAGCCCTTGACATCCCCTCTTCAGGAAACCCTCCTCCCCAACATCCCCGCACTTCCTTCAGGTCACTGTTCAAGTGCCACCTCCACGGAGAAGATGCCCCATTTCACTCTTGCTAGAACAGTCTCTGTCACTCTCTTGCCCCTTACTTTGCTTTGTTCTTCTTCACTGTGCATGTCCCTTTGTGACATGTATATGTCTATGGGTTTAGGGCCTGGCTCCCCAACTGGACTTAAGTTCCAGTACCTGCAGGAGCAACTGCCTAGCCCTGTCGATGAAATCCTCGACATCACTAGTGTAAGAAAGCAGCTTCCTATTCCCAGAAATGCTACAAGTATCTGCACCCAACGGCATTCCATAATTTTAAAAGATTTACTTCGTAATTATTTATATTCATCTCCTTGCTATATACTGAGCACTTTGTAATGACAGGTACCACTTATGTCCTGGGCAGGTCACTCTTACTGCTCGGAGTGACCTACAAGGCAGACGTGATCCCTGCCACTGTACAGCCTGGCAACAGCAGGACGGACACAGCTGCTGACTTTCCCCGGGTCACGTTTCCTGTACCTGGCATGCTGGCTTCTAAAAGCAGGTGCGTTCTGTCCCCGAAGCCATGGTATAAAGAAAACTGTTCTAGCATGAACCGCAAGCCATCCCCTTCTGGAACTTTCTCTCCCACCCAGTCCTGGCAACATTATGAGCCCAAAACCCACTGTGTGATCCTGTCACTTCCATGAAGTCCTGGGAGTCTCACAGGCAGAGCTGGCTGGTGTTCCTGTTAACTGTGCCGTGTGATGGTGGCCCGTCTCTCATCGCCTCCTCCAAGTGACAGCCGCTCAGAAGGACAGTCCACGTCTTGAATTCACATTCTGCCTGCACCATTGTGCTTGGTGGGCTCCGCTTCACAGCAGCCAGAGGGGTCTTGCCTCTGTGTGTGGGGGGGGAACAATCTGGGCGGCTCAGACGCGGGGCCTCCTGGTGCTGACCCCCCAATCCCGGGACGTGGTGTCATGGGCCTTCCCAGAGCTCAAGTAGCCAGGGGGACGCAGACTTTAAAGGGTCAGTGAGATACCATTTTTTGTCTATCAAACTGGCAAAATTAAAGACCCAAAAAAATACTGATGAGGGTTTGGGATACGGGAATAATCTTTCTCTGGGACAGCTTGAAGACACATTATTCACAACAGGCTTCAAAACAGGTCCCTCACTCTTCAAAGGTGGCCTGATACTCCCACTTCTAAAAATGTATTCTAACCAAATAATTAATATTAAGACTCAACCACCTGGATGTTCAGAACAATTTATGAAAATAGAGAAAAAGTGAAAATTATGTAAAGGACCAGGAATACGGAACTAGGCAAACAAATGACAGTCCCTCCTAACCAACTGGATATTGTTCAGTGATTAAAATTTACATGCCAGGTGAATACACACTAACATGGGAAGACTGTGCAGGGTTCATGGAAGTGCAGATTGCACACTAGCATGTACAGTGTGAACCTGTGATAAACGTGTCTATTTACTTCCCCTCCCCAGCAGCATCCTGACTTCTTACTGGAGTGTATTCTCATCCCAGGTGGATGTAGCTGGTGGTTGGGTGAGTCCTGGGATGATTCCTGCCTTCCATGAGGATGCGTAGGAACAGCGCCCTCTCCGGCTCCCCAGGCTGTCTCTCTCAAGGTCAAGACTCTGACCTGAGCCCGTGCAAGGCCATCCCCTGAGGCAGCCAGTGGTCCTGGGCAGGTTGTGCCAGTTACGAGATGGTTGCCATCTTGCTGCCTGCTTGGCTCCTGTCTGCTGGGAGCCTGGCCTCTGGCTCCTGTGGGCTCTGTGAGCACCCCTTCCTCAGCCAAGTCACCTTCCAGTATACCCCCTTCCATTTCTGTTAAGCAGGCTTGTTTCTGTCCTTACAGTCAATTCCACTGCAATATTTTAAAGTTATATAGAGATATATATTCATGGGTTTTCTCTTCTTTTTTGCTTACTGGTATTTTCCAATTTGTCTTATAGCTATGTATTACTTTTAAAATACTGTAATTACTTTTTATAGTATTTTACATTGTTTTCCCAAAAGACCCTTGCCTCTGCAGATTCTCTAAAACTGTCATCTTGAATGTGAGAAAACTCATTAAGGCACAGGAAGAAAGTTAAATTTTCTGTTTTGATTTATGTGTTGTTGGCAAAATTAGCATCAGATCTTGCCAATATCAACACGGATGGACATTGACATAGTCACTGGACCCAGGTGTCAGACGGCCACGTGTCAGGAGGGCAGGCAGGTGTCCCAAGGGCAGCATGCAGGTGCCTTCCCTCCCACGCACACTTTCGCCTTGCTCAGTGTCATCACTGAATTGACGGGTGCCCTGGTAAGTGGGGGGGTTTCACAGATGTCATCTAGTTTTAAGGAAGCTAGCCCTCATAACCAGGTAAGAGGCTTAAAAAGTTCCCACAAAGCAACTCGAAGATAATACTAATACTCTAAGCAGACGCGAGAGTCAAGAAAATGGGGAGCCAACCATTCTACTCTCCGAGCTCATCAGCCACCATTCAAGGTAAAAACGACAGTCTGACATGATTTGATGAGAAGCAACTAAAAAACAGTGTGAATTATCAAGAATACTAGTTGGAAAACAGATTTACCTTTCCTAGCACTAACAATGCACTTTGCCTGAGCAAATACCATGCCTTGAGCTGGTAACCAGGCTTGGAATGGAGCCCATACAGCTCACAAGCCATTTAGAAACTAAGCATTCAGAACACAGAAACAAACCTCGCACTTTTTAAGCTGCTCTGAAAGTCAGGCGATACCCAATCCATACTTTAATAAATTTCATAAGCTTAGTGATGAACGGTTAGAAGCCTTGTTCAAGATTTCTTACTGTGGAGTTGGAGACTCACAGAGGAAATACCAAGAGACATCTGGCACCTTGTAGTCGAGCACATAAAACTGCGCCCTGAATTTTCAGAATATGCTAGTCTACCTTACCTCCTATCTAAGTAACTAGAGTTGCCTGAGAATTTCAACTTTGTGAATTTTAAAATAATGCTACTACTAATAATAATAAAACACCATTTCCTCAAATGAATAAGAGAGTTTTTTTTCCAGTGGCTGAGGTGAATAATTCATGCTGCTCTTAAAGCACTAGGAACTGATAGCAGTTAAAAGGATGAAGAAGAGGAATAGGAGAGGGGGAGGAAGAGGAAGAGGAGGGGGGAGGAAGAGAAGGATGGGAGGAGGAAGAGGAAGAAGACTCAGCGACCCTACTTCTGGGCGTATGTCCAAAAGCAGGGTCTCAAAGGTGTATTTGCACACTCATGTTCACGGTAGCGTTATTCACAATAACCGAGAGGTACAAGCAAATCAAATGGATGGATGAACAAACCAAATGTGGCCCAAACAGCAGTGGAATGTCACTCAGCCTTCACAAGGAAGGAGGTCCTGCCGCAGGCCACGGGACGGGCGAACCTTGAAGACCCCACACTCGGCGAAACAAGCCGGCCACTGTATGCATCCCCTCTCACAAGGCACCTGGAGCAGCCAAACTCACAGGGGCAGAAGGCAGAAAGGTGGTTACCAGGAGCAGGGGCAGGGGGAAAAGGGGACTTGTTCGGTGGGTACAGCATTTAAAAATGGTTAACATGATAAATTTTATGCTACGTGTTTTACCACAACTTCTTACAAAAGACAAGCTAATTTCACTCTCTAGAAATAGACTTTACAGTTTATAATTAATAGCACCATGATAGCAAATCTTGTACCTCTCCACCAGAGCCCCAGGTGGCTCACCACCCTCATTCCAAAGATGAATTAAACTACTGCCTACCTGCTCCACCTCTCTGACTGCCCATGCCCAGAGAGCAAGTCTTGTCTCGGTCTGTCCCCACCTCCTTCTCCCCAACCCCCTTTCCCGCCTCCTCACCCCTCCCTTCTCCCTCCCTTCTTCCCTAGCTGGTTTCCTATAAATAATCACTTGTGTTAGAGAATTCTCACTTGTTATCTTACTTAGTTTCCACACCAGCCCTGTGAGGTAGGTGTTCTTTCCACCTTACGAATTGGACCGAAGAGACTCAGCATCATTTGATTCTGTGCCAGTCACCTGCTCAGTAAGTGGCAGAGCCCAGCTCCAAATCCTGCACTGTCCCCGTATAATACTGACCCAGACAGTGGCTCTTACATGGCAGTGTGCATAAGACTTCCCCAAGATTGTCTGTTAAAAATGTGGGTTCTGGGGATTGTTTTAGGGCCTGGAATCTGGAATTCTGGCAAGCACCCCCGCCCAGGTGCTTCTGAAGCAGGTGACTGGCACACATGCTGCAGAAACATGCAGGCCCGGGAGCCAGGCACCATGCCCAGCTAGCAGTGGGGACTGAGTGACCCGAGGCTCTCTGCTGATGTAAGCTGTCCAGAGGGGCAACGTAGTGACGCTGACCTTCCTTCTACGAGGAACTGGCTGTGTAAACACAGGACTCTCACCTGGCAGCAGTCACGGAGAGGGAAAGGAAGAAAAGCAGGAAGGAAGGAGAGAAAGGCCTCACCGCATTCCATTCCCCAGAAGACAGTCCTGCCAGTGAATGACTCCACCAGCCTGCCCTCTCGCACGTTCTTTGTCCCTCAGCGTTTGGCGCTTGGACATCTGGCGCTCGCCAAGGGGGCTCAATCTGCACTGCTCCTGGAAGGGGGAAGACTAAAGTTGGGCCAGAGAGAGGAGCAAGGAGGGAGGCGCCTGACCCAGAGTGACTCACGGGCAAAGCAGGGGTCGGGGCGAGGATCTCCTGGCTTCAGGCCCAGGGTCACGAATTTCCCCAGCCCAGAGGGGTGCGGACCAGCTGTCTCTCCACCAGGAGGAGAGAAATTTCTGCACGAGAGACCAAGCAATCCTCTTGCCAGGGAGGTGCCACTGGGATTCAAATCGGAACTCGAGGGCTAAATAGGTGAGGGAGGGGGCAAGGTATGAACTGAAAGGGACTGAGCATACAGACAATTCTCTTTGCAAATACGCTACATATGTTATTCTGCACCTGGGGGAGAAAATGAGATTTCTGTGGGATGCCTGTGTTGTACTTTCTGATGGCTTTTTTGTGCTGACGATAAAAAAATGAACCATATTCCACAAAGCTAACTCTTGGGACTACTAAAGAGGGAGAACTCCCTTGAGCCAGGGAGTGAAGTTTGACATCAGTCCGAACTTTTGAAAGAATTCTAGAAGGTGAGACTTGGGGGCACCCTTCCCTCACAAGGGCCTCTCCTGGGAAGAACATGATGTCACCGTTTGATCACAGAGACTCTGGGGCAATTCTCTGGCAGAACCAGGGTTATGCAGGGTAACGGGCTTACAGAAAATAGCTCTGAGCTGTCTTGTACCTCAAACAAGCCCGGGCCTGGGTTCTCGCATTAGGGCACCAGCACACGCTGTAACGCTACATGTCGGTGCCGGCTGCCCCGCCCAATGATGTGCCCCTGGGTATACTTCCACCTTCAAGGCTATGTCATGTCTCTGCCACCCTCCTTGCCGCCTGTCGTAAACAGCCTGTCTGTTAACGCTGATGGTCACCACACCCCCTTCCCCAGCCTTCTCCGCCCCAGGCCTGGAGGCACGTGGACCGTACTCACCTCTGGGTGAGCACAAGCTCCGGTGGAGTGAGTGGCATACCAGTCCTACACTCGGGATTTACCCTGGCACTACCTTCGGGAACCAGTGAAGGACGAGGTGCCTTCTGTTACTGCACTCCCGTGGTAACCTTTCATAAAAACTTCCCTCAGTGATGATTCTTCACTATCCTTTTTATTCCCTCTTTTTTAATGAAACGACCACAGATTAATCATCTAAACTGAGACGCTCCTAAAGGGAGACCCATTAATTATGCTGGGACCACAAACAACAAATTAGGCTAGGACTCCCCTGGGTAAACCGGGACCTATGTCACCCACTCATGAAGTGGGTGAGTTGAACAAAGACGGCACATGAAGCAGAGTCCCAGCTGACCCCAGGTGACATAAAGCATGAACAAAAAACAACTTTGTGGCATGCCACTGAGATTTGGGGGTTGTTTGTTATCACCCATGACCTAGCAAAAGCTGACAAGCACACCCCCTAAGAGCTGAGGGACTTCCTTGTCAGCAGCTTTGTGAAATGCGGAACAGAACCACCCCCACATCCCTGAGCGAATCTATGCAGAGCACATATAACATGCCTGGCACAGAGTGGAAGGCCCCCAAATGTTAGCTGCCCCGTTCACAGTAATAACATAGGTGAATAAAAGAGCATTCTAACAACACAGTGAAGTCAAATTTCAAGCAGGACCCCACCCCGACTCCTGCCGCCCAAGCTGTCACCCTTTCAGAGGTGCCGAGGCCCTCGTCCCCTTTCTCTGCCTGCCAGCCCACTCTTCCCTCTATCTGTCCCTAGTCCCTGGAACCCACACACCGCCATTAGCACTGCTTTCTCACGGAGGCCTCAACTCCCTGGACCCCGGTCCCTCCCCTCTCACCAGACAGTGAAACCCTAACCCTGAATCACTGCCACGGTCCACCACTTCGGCTCCTGATCCTGTGCAACTGAACGAAATCCCCCAGGACGTCTTTGAAAATCCTTACATGGTCTCTTTCTCAACTCTTTCTCCCATTTCCCACAAGAGGTATTTCCAAATTTGTCCTTTCTCCTCAAGCTCTGTAACCTACTGACCAAGTCAAGAGGATACATGCATCCCTATGCTCACTGCAGCATTATTCACAATCGCTAAGATCTGGAAACAGTCCAAGTGCCAACAGTGGTGAGTGGATAGAAAAGCTGTGGTACATTTACACACTGGAATGCTACTCAGCTGTAAAAGAGAAGGAAATCTTACCTTTTGCAACAGCACGGATAGACCTGGAGATTATTATGGTAAGTGCAATAAGCCAGTCAGAGCAAGACAAATACCATATGATCTCACTCACATGTGGCATCTAATGAACAAAACAAACTGACTAACAAAAGAGAAACAGAGACATGGATACATGGATTAGAATGACAACTGTCAGAGGGAAGTGGGGGACTGGATGAAAGAAGGAGAAGGGATTAGCCGAAGAACATACATGCATTAGGTAGGGATTTCAGAAGTCAGCTCATTGCTCCAACTCTCCCCAAAGCCAAACCCTTTTCGTCTCTGGAACCCGCCCGCTCCCACCTCCTTAGGGTCCTCGGCGTCTCTGCTGATCCTCGGCCCTTTGAATACAAACGTGCTCATGTGTGTCCCACTTTCCAAAAACAACACCCTCCACCTGCTCTTTCTCTGGCCCATGTCTCACCTCTCCATGGCCGTCACCTGTTCTCTGTGCCCTACTTTCTCACATCCCACTGAACTCTCTACAAATCTGCTCCTGCAGATCTCTTTGCTGCTAAAACAAATGGACTTTCTTTCCATCTTTGATTGACCTCACCTGTCTGTGACATCACATGGTTGGCTACTGCCCCCTTCTCAGGATCCTCGCCGACCCTGGCATCCCAGAGGCTCCTCCCCTGCGCCCCCTGCTCTCATGCTCCTCCTTCCCAGTCTCTGTGGGCTCCTCTTCCACCCTCCCTTGAATGTGATCTTCCCTGGAGCTCAGTTGACCCTCTTCTCCTCTAAGGCAGTAAGTACTGAGAACTCCCAAACCCACACCTCTAGCCAGATGCCCCTCCAATTAATCTCTGATTATTGGATGTCTCCCCAGAGTGTCTCACCACTCCTCATTCCCAAGATGTCCACAGCCAAACTCATCATTTTGCCTAGCCATTTTGCTGGCTTCTTGGATCCCTCACCTGAGTGAGTGGCACTATAGTTCACCCACTGTCCAAGCCAGACACCTGGGACTCATGCTTGACTTTTCTTATCCACCTCCTCCTGCCAACGAAGAGCATGCCACCAGGTCCCCCACCTTTAGCGTTGACTCTTCACAACTGTTTTTTGGGGCTATCGACAAATGATCTTTCCTTCTCTATGTTCTTCAGAAGAAAGTCCAACTCTAACACTAAAGCCTTAATTGCACACCTAACCTAATGTCCTGAATGAGGCACTTCCAATTTCACCTCTCGCACTTCTTTCAAAGCCCCTACACACCAGACAACTGAATTGCCTTCCATTCCCGCATCGCCCTATGTTTCATGACACCTCTGGGCCTTCGGTGCTCACTGGCCCCCACTGAAATGCTGTGTCCTGTAGCCCCCTTAGTAGGTAGTTGGTCTTCAAGTCTGGTGTTAGCTGTTCTGGGAAGCTCTCCCTACACACAGCAGTCCGCTGTCTCCCAGTAAGCTCCCTGCCGGGCTGAGTTAGCTGCCCCTCTCGGGCATGTCTACAGTGCCCTGCGTGTGCCCATCTGAAACAGCTGCTGATTGGCTTGTTGACTGTGACATCACTAAACTGTGACTTCTGTAAGTTAGGGACTGATTCACCTTGCAACTCCAGTGTGACTCATGATCCAGCAGTACTCGGTGACGGTTTCATGAACGGTGGACAGCAACAAAGAACCTCAGGTAGCAGCCTCCTCTCTTGGGGGGCAAGACCACCTGCCTAGGAGGCAGAATCACAGGCACATTAAATGTTTATATGTACATACACACAGGTAGTGGTGAAGCATCTTTAAACAGAGATCCCTATGTGCGTGTAAAAGCACACACAAGTGACAGAAGCTTGTTTTCTCCTTCACCTTGTTTTCCCCATTGCCTGTGACCCTGCGTCTTTCCCACTGAGAGCCCTTGAGCCCAGGCAGCTTTACTCTGCCCTTGCGCAGTCGCACCTCCCACACGGCCTAAGATGTCTCAGTCCTCTCGCCCAGTGTTCAGGACAACATTCTCATGACAGGCAGTCTGAACGGGCCAGGGCTCCAAGGACCAGAAGGTAACTTGCCCCTTCCTTACATCACCAATTTCCAGTCCGCCGTCTTTGCTCCAGATTCGATGACCTCAACTCCTTTCGCTAGCAAAATTCAACATTTACACTAAGTTATTATCACTTCAAATGAGATTTATAACTGGCAGGCATTAAGAGTGAACTATTAATATTCATTTTAATAACTCTCTTCCAACATTCAGATTGCTGAAGTGTTTAGTGTTGTTTTCTTTATTTCTTAAATAATACTTTTAAATTTTTATTTATTGATTTGAGAGAGAGAGCGAGGGAGAGAAACATCGATCAGTAGTTCCTCTTATTTATGCACTCATTGGTTGCTTCTTGTACGTGCCCCAACCAGGAATGGAACCTGCAACCTTGGCTTATTGGGACAACGGTCTAAGCAAATGAGCTACCCGACCAGGGCTAAAAAGCAGCTTTCATCACATTGCTATCCATTTTCAATCTGTGGTCATTCTGCTCCCTCCCATGATCCTTATATGCTCAGCCGGGGGTCATTCTAGTCATTTTTCATTTTGTCAGCTTAATTAATTTGAAGGTAACCTAGGTTTTATTATAGCAAATTAACAAAAATCCATGGATGTTAAAATGTATTAAGAATAATTTTGAAATAACTAGTAATTTGTCATTCCATAAGGCAAGACATATCAAATAAACTTCTTTTAAATTGTTATGGTCACCTTTTAAAAAACGAAACACCCTGAAATCACTGTCACGAGGCATTAATTAGCGTATGTGGGGACTGGAAGGTACGATGTGACATTAGCAAGGACGAGCGCTGCTCAGAATGGCCCTCTCCGCGGGGAGCCAGTCTTCGGAGAGCTTAGCTCTCATCCACCACCATCGCCGCCAGGTAGTCCTTGTAGTGGATGGAGCCGGACTCGGGGTGGACCGCGGCGGAGAGCATCTCCTCCATCTCCTCCTGAGAGAGGGGCTCACCTGGGGGCACGAGGGGGTGCGTCACTCACCGCCTTCTGACCAGAGGGGTGCATCACTCACCACTCTCCGATTCTTTCCTTTCTCTTTCCACTCGCCCGCTGAGCTGTCATGGGACCCCAGTGCCCGCTGCCATGTCACCAGCACATCGTGACAGTCCAGGGGTTCCCAGGGCACCTGTTGCACCCTGGCAGACCTGGGACTGTCTGACTGGCAGACATCACAGCTCAAGCAGCCTATAGAACTGATCATGGCAGCCAGAGCTGCTGAGAACACAAACACACCACAAATAAACACCGTGGTTGTTTATTGATTTAAATTAAAACTATGGAAATTGCCAAAAAATTAACCTGAAGTCTCAGTTTTATAGGGAGTCTGATCATTATATTTGGTATGCATACGAGGAGAGGATTAAACGGTTGCTGTGCAAAGTCGCTGAAGAGCAGACAACAGAGACTTCAAACTCCAGTGATCACATCTCCGAATGTCCCCTAACAAGGTCTGGCCAGCGTAGTGATGGCAGCTGAGCCCAGTGACAGATGCCATTCATCAACCATTCGGAACAGTCCTCTCTTTGTTACAGTCTGGCCCAGGGTTGCTGTCAAATGAAACTAAGACTTGGAGAGAAAATCCGTGGGCTTCAGCTGGATGCAGATAACAGCCGAGGCCATTTGGACATTGGTGCTACCGAGATGAGCAGTAAACTCAGGAAGACTGTTGGGAGGGGTGTCTGTCGACCATTTTAGGCAGAACTTTGTCCCGATATTAAACAAAATTACAGAACTATCCAAATCACCACCTTATGTGTAAAGAGTCTTATCCAAGCAGGTAAGTTACCGAGGCCGGAGGATCACCCACCTCCGGAGCTTAAGTCACCTGCCTCTACAAACAGTACGTTCTAGCTGGAGTTCAGTTAATGGCTCAGGAGCTATTCAAGTGGGGATTTTGATGACATGATGACAGTATTATCAAACAAAGGGAATGTTCGGAGTTCTCTGGGAACCATGCTTACATCCTTAGAGAAAGAAAAGAATGCCTGAAATGCCTGAAAAGACAAATTCTGCACCTTTCTGATACCTGATTGTTAAACACTACACATGCGACCAGTGACTGTGGATGGACATGTGTGAGTCCCAAAGGACTACTAATAAGCACTTTTGGGGAACTGCCATGTGCCAGGCACTGACCCGAGTGCTTCAGACACAGTGACTAAGTTAATCTCCCCACCGTCTCACGAGAGGCATGGACTGCTGTCCCCATTCACAGGGAGGACACCAGCACACAAGGAAACCCGCAGCCTGCCCGCCAGTGGGGGCAGAACTGGCATCTGAATCTATGACCACACTCCGTCTGCTCACGGTAGATTACAGGAGACGGCCACGCTGGTCCCTTGGGCAAGGACGGGAGGAAATAGCTGGATGATTCAAAGCACAAGCATGGGAGCCAGACTGCCTGGGTCCAGACGCTAAGCTGTCTCATTGGCCTTAAGATCTTGGGCAAGTCACTTCACCTCTCTGTGCCTCAGTTTCCCTGTCTAAAACACGGTGGTGATGAAAACACTACCTATCTCATAGGGTTGCTATGAGGGTTAGAAGTGTTGTTATTTGAATACTACTTAGGACATTGCCTGGCACATAAGCAACAACATGTGTTTCTTTAATGTTTTTGAGATCTTCCCGACTGCTACAGACAGCGTGACACAATACACATGCCTGGACACATGTGGACTTCTATCTTGTAGGAGCTTGATCCGGTGCGATTTATGAGGTTCATCATGGACCTCCTGGGCAGTCAGAATGCTTGTTCTCAAATTGACTGACGTTCTGTGGACACTGGGAAAGTTTTTGTTGTCCCTGTATCCACCGCAGCCTGCTCCTGACTTCCCCAGTTCAGTCAGTGGCATTACATAAACCCCTCATCCCGGCCACAGCCTGTTGCTTCTGACTCCACTCCCATCTTCGTCCCCTGCACTTAGCATGACCCACGACCCCGCTGTAGACAGTCTATTGTATCAATCTCCTCTTTCCATTCCCACTGCCACTGCCAGGTCAGGCCCTTAATGGGGCACCTGCAAAATGCTGAAGTAGCCTCCTAACTGGTCTCCCTAGAAGAACCTCTTTCTTGCTCACACGACAAATCTGCCAGCACCACATTAACTCCCCACGGTCCGTCCTGCCCTGTGAGACTCATCTGCTCAGAATCCTGCCATGCTTCTCCACTGCCCACAAGATGAAGTCTGAAGTCCTGAGTCCAGGCCTCAAGATCTACTCCCTGGCAAGCTATGTGGACTCAGTGCCCACTGTGGTCCAACAACCCTCTGGGCCTGTCTCTCAGAGGCTCCCCGGACACACTCATTTCCACCTCCCAGTCTTTGTCCGCACTGTGCCTTCCCCTCCACCCACTCTTCATTCACCTACTCATTCATTCATTGCTTCAACAAATATCTGTTTGGACTTACTTCATGTGGGCGTGCTAGAATGCATAAGATTTTACTCCTGCTCCCGATAACTCCCCCACATAAATTCTACCATCTTAAGAAATCTATTTTTCTCTTCAAATCTTCCCAGACCAAGCCTTCCAGGTTGATACTCATTTTATTCTATTGTCTTATATTTTTTAATTGTTTTACAAGTTACTTTTATTTCCCCCAATTAGACTTTAATATTCTTGAGAAAGGGAACAGATTTTAGTATCATACCTCTCACTGCACTTAGTAGGTCCACCATACTAATGACACTGAGCTGTGGGGGCTGCTTTGACTACATTTGCATTGCCTAATAGAACCTAGGATTCACTTCTCTTAAGTCAATCCTTAGGATTAAGAGGCTGATGCTTTGAAAGTCCTAACATTTCCACCAAAGCTAGTCCCTAAGGCAAGTTTAACGATGTCCCAAGAGTGGGGGTGGCAGCTGTGACTGTCAGGTTGTGCTCACTCTTCCCTTTCTTTGCACCTAACCTTGGCTCTTGGCTCAGGTCAAAACAGTCTCACCAGCTGTGTGTGGACGCATCTTAGCCCCCCTCCCTCCTCCACATTACCTGCCCTTTTCACTCTGTATCATGTGATGGGAAACTCTGAATCATTCAGGATTCAATCTGTGCACCAGTAAATTGAACAAAGGAGACGAACTCCAATAACTTTATATGGCAGAAGGGGAGATGCCCGATGTGAGATGGACAAGAGAATGCCCATCAGGCTGCTACAGAGAAAACCAGTTCACACACCAGCCTAAGCAAAGACAACTCCTAAAGGAAACGCGCTGGCACAAGTGTTGTGTGTGTGTGCGCGCACAGTACAGGTCAAGGTCGAAGCAAATATCTGTGGTTCCAGGGGCATAAAAACTGAATTTTTTGAGTGAATTCATATTTAATTGAGGCTGTATTATCTGTAACTTCACCAACCAAAAAGCTCTTTAAAAAGGAATTTTTATATATTCCGATTCAAATCTTTAATCTAACAACAGGCATTGGTTTATAGTGACTGATCATTCATGCTTTCTAGGTGGCATACCTTTATTCTGGAAATGCTCTAAGTGAAGGAAATGCCTTCAACTTATAGAAATATCATTATACTTTACAAAATCCTAGAGAGGCAAAAATCCATTTCCCCTTACCCTACACTTTTTCCTCTTACCTCCTACAAAATAGAAAACATCCCAACATTAAAATAACAGAAATAGTAAATCACTGTTTTTAACCAGAATGACTGATTTTAAAGTATCTTCTAGAATTTTTGCATAATGGTTAAATTATTAATCACTTAAATAAGTCACTGGTATAAGATACATAATAAGTAACTCTTACCTTCTTCAGTCATATACTTGATCAGCTCTTCCTTAGAAAGAAACCCACGTTTTGCTGTATCTAACACCTAGGGAAAAGGTAACTATTGTATTTTTTGTTTGGTGAATAAATTCTATATGATGAATTTTTCATGTAAATATATATAAATTCTGGAGCTTACATACCTCAAAAGCTCGAAGAAGGGTATCTTCTGG
>VMDR010002223.1:0-97350 GCA_007922815.1 Macrotus californicus | reverse complement strand
CTCTTTTTTTTTTTTTTTTTTGAATTCTTGTTTCTTCATTCTGTTCCAGTTGAATGTTTATTTCTTCCTTTTGTTCCAAATCGTTTATTTGAGTCCCAGTTTCCTTCCCTTCACTGTTGGTTCCCTGTATGTTTTACTTTGTTTCACTTTTCATAGCCTTTACTTATTCCTCTATTTTGCATCTGTACTCAACCAATTCTGTGAGCATCCTGATTACCAGTGTTTTGAACTGCGCATCTGATAGGTTGGCTATCTCCTCAAAACTTCTTTTCCTGGAGTTTTTATCTGTTCTTTCATTTGGGCCATATTTCTTTATCTCAACAAACCTGTTACATTGTAGGGGGCAAAGGCTTAATATTCACCAGGATGAAGCAACCCCCATGGCTGCGTTGTGGTGCTGTATGTGGGGGAGGGGTCAGAGAGGGAACAATACCGCTTGCTCAGCTCTCACCCCGCTTTCATTCTCTTCCTCTGCTACCCACAAGCAAATTGGGCCCTTCTGGTGCTGTTTCCTGGGTGGATGGGTCTCTCCAATGAACTCTCCTATGAGGCTGGTAGTTTCTCCACCACCACAATCCCCACAGGTTTTACAGCCAGAGATTTTGAGGTTATACTTTCCCGTGCTGGAACCCTGAGTTGCACAGTCTGTCTCACTCCCCAGCTGTTCCTCCTGGCTTATTCACATGCAATGTGGGACTGCTCAGTCCTCCAGCTGGCTGCCCGTTGCTGCCCCTCCTACTGATCTGGATGAATGTTTCTTCTTTAACTCCTTGGTTATCGGATGGCCATACAGTTTGATTTATTGGCAGTCCTGGTTGTTTTTTGTTTTTAAATTTGTTGTTGTCCTTCTTTTGGTTGTGCGAGGAAGCAAAGCATATCTACCTATACCTCCATCATGGCCAGAAGTCTCAGCTTTTAAATTTCTTAGTGTCATTTTTGGATATGTAATCAAACCCTTTCATTTTTTTTCATTATGCTCTTCCTTTGCTTCTATATCTAGAAACTCCTTTACCCTAAAAACAGATTAATATTTACTCATATTTCCTGAATGCAATCAAGAGATACTATTAAGTTAACGCTTCTATGATTTTGTTGTCTATACTTAACTTTTACATACATGGAATTTGTTTTGGTATGGGTGACGGCAATATGGACCAAGAACCTCTAAGAAGTCCCCACCCATTCCCCCTACAATTCCATTTCTACACCATCCTGCAGAAGTCTGTTTCCCAGGTGGTGCATGTTCACCTCCTGCGGTGTGTGACCAAGTTCCAGGTGAAGTTAAGGCCTCAGGGTCCCCAGGTCATGTCTTTCTGGAACATTTGTTGTGGAAAAAGACTTTGGGTGTAGGGCTGGAAGGAGGTCATTTAAGTAACCTATGAGTATATTTGAAGACATTATTTAACATTAAAATAAGCCACTTCACTGTGGAGAAAAAGATAAAAATTCTCATAACATTTTAAGATAAAAGTGAAGAACTCAAAGTTGCTATTAGGGCTGTACTTTGGAGGAAAGTTGGACCAACAGTATTAAAAGCAAGTCTGAGATACGCACCATGATCTCTCTGCCAAGAGATTCATTGCAACATAATTGATTATGCAAAAAAATTGGAAACAACCTAAAACACCAACTCTGGTAAGTTGGTAATATCAATTATGACATGATAAGCTATACTATGGTGAACACGAATGAGTTAAAATCATTTTTTTATGTCTGCTAATGATGTTAGTCATCATAATAATTATACTTGTCCTCTGGGTTTTCTATATGGTCCAACTGTTTATGATTCCTGAACATGTTAAAACCACTGTTAATACTCTCCCCATGGCTTAGGTCAATGTTATACTAGGTGCCAAACGCAGAAAGTTCAGATGGAAGGAAAAACTCAGATCACGACTGTTCGTAGGATAGAAATAATCCAGAGTGGTTTTTCCACAATGAAAGCCATAGGACCTGACTGCTTTCCATTTCCCTGTTCTTCCCTTTTTGGGCAAAATTCTGCTTCAACTCAGACCCCAGGGTTATAGTCTCACCCCATCCCTAATGGTCAGCAAGACGACATTAATACTGAGACTCCCTAGGAACAAGCCTTCCTAGAGCTATGAGACCACACCATCCAACCAAAGGCTGGACATTGATGCATCTTTGGGACTGACCTATGACCAAAAGGGGGAACTGTCAAAAGGGGGCTCAATAGAAAGTAACCTCACAGGGCGATCTGAACATAAATTCCTAACTGGGCAGGTCATGGTGGACAGTGCACACCAGGCATGTAACTTTTTAGTAAAAGGTTTATCTTTGTCTTAAGTAAGTCCTGTTCATAGTTTCTAGATTAACGCACTTCAGAAACAACCACCCTCAAGGGAGCACACAATCGTGTTGACCTCTAACCCTATCCCTGCCTTGCTTTCTCCACATCATTTTTCCTGCACCCCTCCCTCACGCCAAATGCGTAAAAGAAGCCTCAAAACTGTTATTCTGTAGAGCATTTGAGACCTTGCTCCCTAAACGTGTCATCAGTTTGGCTCAAGTAAATGCCTATAAAACTCCTCCCCCTAAAAAAAATCATTTTCATAAAGACAATTTTAATCACAATCACTGTTTTTGCAACTTGAATGCAATCAGGAGATGCTATTAAGTTAAAAATTCTGTAAACAGAAAAGTTCCCTCTGTGTCATCCTAGCTTTGTGACAGCATGGAAACACATGTGTACATGTGGGAAGGAAATATATCAAAACGTTAACCGTGGCCAGGGAGCTGGTGGGCTTTATTTTCTTCTTTAGGCTTTTCTGAATTTCCCATTTGCTTCACAATGAATTCATGATTTTCTCCTCAGACAAATAAACCAGGGTTTGCGGTTGACGCTGCTCAGTGTGGCAGTTGGTTCATTTTGTCTTTAAGAGACGTGGAAGGGAGCAGGGGGACACTGCCTGTTTCCACACTGGCCTGGGGGGGCCCCTGGGCATTGGGTCCCTTCTATTTCTTTTCTAGTATACTAGGAGTAGAGGCACGTTAATATTTTTCCTTCTATGTCAGCATCACCCTTCGCTGGCCTCTGGGCTTGGAAATAGCCCACCAAACTATTGTGTGTTCCAGAGTGAGGCACATCCCTGTCCACTCTCCCTGCAACACTCACGAGGTGACTTGGGGTCACATTTGTCTGCTACAAGTGTTTGATCAGCTTCATTTCCAAAACAGATCACTCAGCAGGGCAGCCTGTGATCCGTGCTGTGAGATGCGTCTTCAAAGCCAATCCTTGGTTGCGAAATCTTAAAGAATATCACAGTCACACCAGCTGTCTGTCTGTTCGGGACTGGGCCAGTTGGGGACAGCGCTGCCCATGAGTCATGTGTGCGCTCTCTCTAGACACTGGGCTGTGACAGCCCAGGACAGCTGCACATGCCTCTCCCCTAGCCCAGGTAGCAAACACCCTGGGACCCTGGCTTGTGGAACATGAATTACCAATGAATACTAGATGGTTCTATTCCCCACAAAAAATAAGATTAAAACCTGGAGGGAGACAGGCAATTTGGGAAAATGGGAATAAAGGATCTTATTGTCTAAAAGTAGCAGGATAGGAAGAAAAGTACCCACAAGGCGATCCACTGAAACATTTTAAGACAGCATCATAGGACAGAGTCCCATTCTGACCTTTCAGCCTGACCTCACCTGCATCAGCTCCCCGCCTCACACTTGACACAGGGAAGAAGGGCAAAGCAAGGAAGCCCCACCCCCGCACTCCCCGCTTGGCCTAGCTGGCCAAGGACCCAGGGTCCCAAGCCCAGGACCCAGGGTAGAATGTGACCCCTTTATTTATTATTTCCAATGCCCCAGTTATACCCCCCCAACTTTACATGTGAATACTTCTTGAGTACTCAGTATGTGCCAAGCACACAACCAGGGAGGTAATCTATGTAATCTGTGGGGAGACACTTTAAGATCATGCGAATACCCTGCTCCTCATCACACACACACACACACACACACACACACACACAGAGATTCAGCACCCACTGATGTTTGTTTAAATCAATATTTACCATGATGATTGCAAGATAGTGATTTTTGCAGCTACACTTCCACTGCATTTCCCAGTCAGCACCCTGCTATAGGAATCTTCCCTTTTCCCTCCTGTATTTTCAAATTTATTGTCAGTGGAGAGAAAGCCTAGCCTAGCCTTTGAGATCATCGTTTCCACCAGGCACTTAGAAATAGTTCAATGTCGGCAGTGGAAGCTGAGTGGCGACTCCTTTGTCCTCCGTCCCATCTGCACATCGATGGGAGAGATAGATGCGTTTGCATCCACAGACATCACTGAGGATGAAAGTACATCAGGCCATCTTTTAAAAATATTATTCCGTGACAGTTCTATTCCCACCCAAAGAATATGCGTTTGTAAGCAAAGTGATATTGAAGTTCTCACAGAAAGAAGGAACTATCACACACTTCTGGCACTGGGTGAAATGACGGATACATTGGAACAACGATGACACAGTGTGTCCGTGTTTAAAGAAACGAGGAGGTGAGGAGGCAGCACAGCACTGGCTGAAGAGCAGGATGGAAATGCATCCACTTGGCTCTGGGGTCTTCGGGATATTTAAGGATAACTCCAAAGGTGACCAGGAAGTGGGACTGTTTTCAGAAGATATTGATGTGACAAGCCACCAGTCAGGTAGGAGATGGGCAATGCCTTCCAAATGTAGATCCAAAACTGGCCCGAAGGCCAGGTCCTGCCACTGCAAGTGTGGCTGTCCGCAAACCTGGCGGGAGCAGGAGGCCCGATTCTAACTGACATAAGGCATCTGATTAATTCCTGGCTTGCCTCCTTAGATTTTCATCTCTTACAAGTTTGAGGAGCCTTAAGATGGGAGGCTGGTTGCCCTGGCCAGTGTGGCTCAGTTCATTGGAGGATAGTCTTGTAACTGAGAGGATGTGGGTTCAATCCCTGGTCTGGGCATTTTCAGGAGGCAACCAATCAGTGCTTTTCTCTCACATTGATGCTTCTCTCTCTCCCTTCCTCTCTCTGAAAGCAATGAAGAAAAATGTCCTCAGATGAGGATAAAAAATAAAATCTTTCATTTAAAAAAAAAAAGGCAAGATTGGTAGGTAGCCCTAGTCCCAATCATCAGGCACCCGTTAAAACCAGTGGCACACTGGGCGCCTTCCACTGGATGGTCCGTGTTAATATGGTGACCTACCATGTGGTCCTCGGGATGACCAGTGGGACAGGGAGGGCCGAGCTAAGCCTCCACCTGGAGAGGCCTACCCCATGTATTTCACAGACACTAAATTCCCTTTACATTCCCAGCACACAGCATGGTTCACATGCAATCCAGGAACCCTATTCTAAAACAATACACAATCTTTTTCTGTTTCATAAACCGTAATTTATAAATACATACCCCAGTAAGTTAGGTCCACACAAAAACCTGCACATGGAAGTTCGTAGCTGCTTTATTTATAACTGCCAAAACATGGAAGCAATCAAGACGTCCTTCAGTGGGTAAATATAGAAACAAACCGGTACATGCATACAACGGAATATTATTCAGTAATAAAAAAGGAACTACCAAGCCTCAAAAAGACATGAAAAAAATCTTAAGTACATATTTCTAAGTGAAACAAGCCAATCCGAAAACGTCTACATACTCTATTACTCCAACATGTGACATTCTGGAGAAAACAAAACTCTGGAGGTAATAAGATCAGTGGTTGCCAGGGGCTCAGGGCAGACGGAGGTGGATGAAGAGGGGGTGCACAGAGTGTGTGAAGGGCAGTGAAACAACTTGTGTGACACTAATGATGGTACATGTTATTATACACTCAGTGTCCAAATTCAGGGCACATACAAGCCAAAGACTGAACCCCAATATGAACTAAGGACTTTAGTTCATAATAACAATCAGTAGGGGCTCATCATTTGTAACAAACGAGCCACACTAATATAAGATGTCATAACAGGGGAAACTATGGGGTGGGTGGGGGCTGCGTGGGACATGGTACATATGACTCTGTACTGTCCGCTCAGTTTTTCTGTGAACATAAAGCTGCGAAAAGAGAGGTCGTCTATTGATTCAATAACATAATGCCATGATTTCTAAACTATAAAAAATGGTTATTTTTAGTATCAGTATTATCAAATCACATAGTTCATGCTATATGTGTGTGTGTGTAAAATCTAAAACCCACCTTTAAAACTATGGAGGACTCATATGATACTGTTGTATACGTTAAAATTTACAAGCTAAATATGTCAATATCACCACCTGAATTTGGATCCCATGGTAGACAAGGCAGTCAGTGCATTGAGCGTGAGGGGGTCCCGGCTGTGATTTCTGTCACAGATAAAGAAAGGGCATTCATCTTCAAACATGCATAGATAGGTTAAGGGCAAATACCTCACAGATTAAAACAAAAGAAGGTAAATTGTTAAAGGGAAAACTAAATTGGATACTTAAGTCTGTCTTAAATGATTGAGTTAAAACCAAAACTCTCTGGACAGCTGTTCCCAAGCATCCCGATGGAGTAGAGTCTGAAGCACAGGGATGCTCCCGGGTGGTGCCCTCCCATCTCATTGGTCCATTCCTGCTGAAATAGAAGCACTATTTTTAAATAGATCCTCACCTAGAATGAGAGCTAGTCCTTCAGTAGAACACAGCATCACACTTTCAGAACTACAAACAAGCCACTGATTCCAGGCAAAAAGAGCAAATGCTTGACCACTGTGTTCTTTGAAATTAACACTCTTCACACATTCCAAGAAAAATAGAAGGATATTTTCCCTGTTGGCTCCATAGGTCACACCTCAGGTTCTACTTCAAGTCAAACCTAAACACACTTTGACCTGTGATGACAAAGCTGTTTAAACACTCAAGCTGTGTAATAAAACGACTCCATGGTACCAAGTTTCATTTAGTTCAGACAGGCTGTGTCTCTGGCTCGCGGGTCCCTCCTGCTCGAACAACAAGCATCTTATTCCAGGAAAGATTATGAGCCAATTATCAGGAGTTATTTCACAAAACTACTCCTGAGGAGACGGGCTGCCTTTAAAGAAAACCAATCTGCAGAGTGTTTTAAAAATAAAATAAAATTCAAGAATAGCAGGCTTCTGTTTTAAAATATGTTCAACCCAATAAGTTTAATTATTTTTTTTAAAAAAAGAAGCCATAAGGAGTTGAGGCTCCAGGTGCAATGAGCTAAGTGCAGAAAGCCACATAATTTAGGGCCCATTGCACCACACACACGTGGGCCCCTGTTCAAAAATTAAGAATTTCAAGATGGCAGCAGTAAGCCAAGCACAGGGTCTTTCGGAGTGGGGCGCAGAGGTGGGATGCCACGCAGGTGGGACAGCGCACAGGTAGGACGCCGCACAGGTGGGACGTGCAGGACACCAGGACAGGCCCGGTTGCCTTGGACCTACCATCACATTCTAGTCTGCCATTTGCAAACCCTGGACAGCCCACGGTGCCCAGCAGGAATATGAAGCGAACGTGCACAGGAAAGGTCTCCACCCTCCGTCTTCTCAATGGTTAGACTACGACTCTGACATACGTTCACTGTGTAACAGTGTGAGTGTCGTGTGCTTCTTTTTTTCTTATTGATTTATTGGGGTGACACTGGTTAAGAGGATCATCTAGGTTTCGAGTGGACACAGCTATGACACGTGATCTGTGTATTGCAGAATCATGTGCTTTTTAAACATTTAGAAAATGCTGCTTTTTGTCAGGACTCAACCCTCCCCGGCCCTGCTCTGTGTGAGACATCTCCAGAACGCACTCCCACCCCGTACCTGTGTCAGAAGCCATTGCCTTCTTTACCTTTTGTCCACTGAGAGCTTGCCCCACGACACACAGCTGCTCTGACACCCCGAGTGAGCTACGGACCCTCCCTCCCTGCGGAGGTGTTCACAGAAGGGTGCCCTAGGGCCCACCCCATTGCGTTTGCACACTCAGGCACTCTCTCAATGAATGTTCACAGCACCTGAAACCCTTCCAAAGAAAACTGAAAATTCCACCCTGCACCCGACGGGGCTGAACACTCGGTCTCTGTGTCCCCCTCCTTAAAACCACGCCAATGAGACACGACGCGGATCAACAAATGTGTGCTGTGCTGAGCCAGACAGCAGGTATGTGGGCGCAAGCCTTCTGCGTTTGTCACAGCGAGGCGGTCAGTACGTCTGACGTCTGTTGAAACTAAAAAGCCGTCACCTCCCAGCAGGGCTGCTTCAGTTTACATTGGGGCTGTTCCCTATCTAGAAAAGCCACGGTGCTCCGGTGGAAAGGATCTGGGTTGCTTTCCATCTGGATTTTCTTTTTAATTATTTTTAAAGGTAGTTAATGTTCGAATAGGTAATACATTCACATGGTATCAAAAAGTGCAAGTAGGTATGTGACAAGTTCCTCTCCACCCCGTCCCATTGGTCGCCACTTTTGGTACAGGGTTTCTTATGCTGTTCAAAGGTTATTATACAAATACAGCAAATACCCATTCTCTCCCTTTTACATGAAGGGTTCTGTGCCACACACCCTATTCTGCACTGTACTTCCCAACTCAACACTCTTCCCTACAACTGTCCCCCATCAGTGTATGAAAAGCACACCCCTTGTTGCATTCCCCTGAATGAATGTCCCGTGATATCCTTAACCTGTTTTCTCTTGGGGGACCCTTCTGATGCTGCCAGTATTTGACTGTTATAAAATTACCCAAATCTACTGTTCACATGTGGTCTGTGTGCCAGTGCCCAGCACAGCACCCGAGGCGAGTGCCGTGGCGAGTAAGTCCCCGGTGTCCCACGGGGTGCTCAAGGCACAGTGTCTCGGTCGTGAAAAGCGGGTTTCCAACAGGCAGCTCCCCTTCTCACCCCACAGGAGTTCGGTGCTGAAGGTTCTCCCTCTCAGCTGAGTTCTTCCAGAAATTTTCCTGAGAACTTGCCACCAATCTAAGGTTGTTCAGCCCCTTTTCCCCAGTCTACAAGAACCTATGGGTGCAGATTCAAACAAGGTCCAAGCTACCAGCACTGTTAAAGGCCCACGGACACCTTTACATTTTTCACTAACATTTGATTCTTTTGACTCAAGGCCCTTTATATGCTGAGAGATGTGCAAAGAATGGACTAATTTTCACAAGAGAACGCACTTAGCAAAGGGCCTGTCCCCTAGGAAGTGCTCAGTAAATAACAACTCAAAGCCAATGAGCCAGTCATATTCCACTAATTCCGGTCAACAAAACAAGCACTAAGTAAACACTCAGAAGATACGAATAAGCACAAAGAAAGTCAATGTACTGCCCACAACCCCCTCATGAGGATCCCCTCCACCCCCAGTGTCTAGGTTAACATGTGATGCCCTCCAGCAGACTCTCCCCCCGCCCCCTCCCCCAGGTCTCACCGCCCTACCGGCTGTGCAGCTTCTGGAATAAAGGTCTCACACCAAGGCTTCAGAGAGACCTGTGCTGGCGGTTCTCCAAGTGGGGTCTCGCCAGGGACCCCTGGGAGTCTCCGACCTCAGGGCTCCACGAGGTCGAGGCCATTCTTCCAACAACACTGAGGTGTGATTTGCCTTTTTCACTCGTGCGCTCTCAGTTACAGTGGGGTCTTCCAGAAGCTTTGCTGGGTGTAACTTTGCAACGAACTGAACACAAAGGCAGACGTGAGAATCCAGCTGTCTTCCACTTCCACAAGAAATCAGAGACTTGGAAAGTGCAAAATGCTGCTGCTCTTCCTATTAGAATATTATGTTAGGGAAAAGGTACCTTTTTAATAAAAATATGTTATTTATGTCAATATCTAATGGGTTTATTATTGTTGCTATTTTTTAAATCAATCAGTAAATATTTTTTTAATTTCTCAGTTTTACTTGCTAATACAGTAAAGATCATCTGTTTAGCATAACCCACAAAAACAAAAGCTCTTTGAGGTTTTCAGTAATTGTTCAGAGTGCACAGGCGTCCCAAACCGAAACGTTTGAGAGTCGATGGCCCACACGGCAAATAAAGATATGTAGATGATGAGTGTATTAACAGTCAATCCTAGGAGGTCAGCTAGACTGTTTGTTCAGTTCGCCCTTGTGTTCCCAGCCCCCGGCACGGAGCCTGCATGCGGTGGGTATGAATGAGGGAGGGAGGGAGGGAGGGAGGGAGCAAGGAAGGTAAGAAGATCTTCCCATGGATTATTATGAAATAGCACAGCTAAGTCAAATAAGAAAACTCTCAAAGGTCAATGGCAAGTTATTTGGGGTTACTTGCTTACCGATAAAGAAGGTGGGCCAATGGAAGAAGACGGGGATTTACACTGAAAAGAAAGGAGGGACCCTGGCTAGTGCTCCTCAAAGAGCTTCCAGGCACATCACCCACCACTGTCCCCCATGTGGGCAGCCAGATGTGTCCAGCTTTCTGGGTCCACCCTCCACAGCACAACACATGTCCTCACCCACATAACCCTGGGGCTCTGATGAGAAGGCATGTGGGACCCCTGCCCGGGGGCGCCATTGCTGGGTGCTCCAGTCCCAGGGCCTCATCGCTGACTTAGATGCAATGCCATGATTTTGTTCCAAGTGCTCCCCGTATCTGTGCCCCACCGGCAAGGCCTGAGGGCACCTCTGTCCATGCACCCACCAGCACTTAGCACTTGAAGCCTTCTGGTGCTTCTTAATTTTCCTAACAGATGTGAAGGGATCTCATTGCTTGCTTTGCATTTCTGCCACTCCCAAATAAGGGCTCCCTCGTCTGCTTGAGCACGGGGTCATCTCTCCTATAAATCACCTCTTTATACCCTTCACCCTTTTTTTTCATTTGAATTCCTTTCTCCTCTTCGTGGTTCGAAGGTGTTCCTTGTGTGTTCTTCATTGGCTTTAGTGATGGACATAGCTCCCTGAAACCCAATCCCTTCTCTAAATATATGTCTTTACCTTTGTTTCTGGAGTCCTCGGGGGCAACACAATGCTTTATTGCCTTTTTTTTTACTTGCGATGTGTGCTTGCACATTTTTCGTACTAATCTTTTCCCATCTCTAGGGCCAAAGATATCCTCCCACATTTTCTCCCATTGAATTTGAGGCTTTGCCTTCCATTTCTGGTTCATTAGTCCAGTTGGAGTCAAAGCTGGTGATGAAGTATTTTTATATTGCAAAACCAGCAGCACAGGAGCCCATGGATAAGAGCCAAGCATTTCCTGGCCAGAGGGTGTCCGTCTTGAGCCTACACCGCTGGGGGCCACTTGCAGGTATATTCTGAAGTCTATGGGCGGAGGGCAGGGAGGGCAGGGAGGATCCTTCTAATGGAGCCGCTCCATTCAGAGCACCTGGGAAGAACACCTTTGCCTTCCTCACCGTGACAAACTCCACCGAGCCCCAGCACTTGGTTGGAGCCATCTTGTTGGTACACAGTTTCCAGGAAAAAGCGCTTTGTGGTTCCAGTGTGGCAGGCACAGCTGTCCTCGGAGCAGCCCCTGAAATGCTGTTTCAATAACCAGGTCCTGCTGTCTGCCAGAAGCCGGCGTCAGCACTTTGCACCCTGTATCCCAGGACCTTTGTTGCGCAAGTTCCCGTCGAAGCTTCGATGGAGACACCAGGGGAAGTGTTGAGACACGGCAGGCGAGCACTCCTCAGGCTGGCTCCTGCCACGGGGCGTGGGGTGACACACTACACCCCGAGAAACCAATGTCCTTGGCCAACCTTCCAGCTCTTGCTCCAAGAATCCATTAATAGCCTGTGTGTCTTCTGAGCCCAGCCCTTTACTTGAGGGTGATGGTGAAGGCGTGACCTCATTTTATCCAACTGGGGCAAATGCAGGGCCATGATCAGAAATGCTCAGTTTTAAAGCTGTAGCCCAATGTGGAGTCTAGAAAAAGTCAAAAAAGTCAAACTCATAGAAACAGAAAGTGAAATGGTGGTTGCTAGGGGCAGGGTGGAGGACACAGGAAGAGGTTGGTAAAAGGGTGCAAAGTTTCAGTTATGAGATGAATACACTATGTTGTATAATTGAAATTTGATAAGACAGTAGAACTAGGTGTTCCCACACACACACAAAAAAAAGGTAAGCATGATAATTAACTCAATGGTGGAACTCTTTCCCCAAGTCCATGTCAAATAATCATGTTGTGCACTTTAAGTATGTTACAATTTTATTTGTCAACCAACCCCAATAATGCTAAAAATGAATAAATAAAGTTGTGACCCAGTGGTGGGGTGGGGTTCTCCCTGTCCTCCCAGACCTAGATGAAGTGAACTTGAACCCCTAATTTCATGAAGGCTACATTGGTGTGAAGTCATCCCCGTTAATTCCAATGGTCCCCACAGTGGTGCCCAGGGGTAGTGTTAGGCCAGGTGTTGGTACTTGCCCAGGAGATTCTAAAAGAACAATGCACAGAAACATTCTCAGGGAATAGATGGGCAATCACACCGGTCACTGATAAACATTTTTACTCCCTCAGGACGTTTTCCTACTGACCACCTTTCCACATCTAGTCTAAGTGCCCCTGAAGTCCATCAGCCTGCAGAGATGACACAGTAAATGTAAAATCCTCAGGGGCAAATGATTCCAGAACTCTACAATGTCTATGGCCTCTCAGGAATGCAGCTGAACCTCTCATTGTAAGTGCTGAGTCAAAGACTCCACAACTGAGGGGGAGGGACATATTCAGGGGCTTGGTGCTGTCCTCTTGGGGTAGAAAAGAAATGAAGCTCATCTTTAATTTTAGTTTCATCATGGGTTGTCCAAACTTTTTTATGGGCCAAATGTCAGTTTTATTTATTCTATAGCTGAAAAGGGTGACATAAACTCTCCAATTTCACACTTTGCCCCTTTGGAATCCAAACTATCAAAATCACAAAGGAACTTCTGGACTTTTCCCACATGTTCATCTTTTGTCAAGTTGATGATTAGGACATTGAAATATGATACCATGGTTGTGTTTGAGAGGAAGAAACTTTCCTATACCCTTCTAGGTTCTTCCAGATGTTGTAAGAATTAAATCCACATGAGACAGATTATTGGGAGGAAATCATCAAATTTAATTGCATACGTACATACAGGAACCTCATATACATGAGCGAGTCTGGGACCCCACATATCTGAGAGGTTCTGAGACAGAAAGTGAAAATGAGGAGTAGATGACTCTCTGAGCTAAGAAGGAGGTAAGGCACCTTGAGACCTCAGAGGGTCACTACAGGATGATAAGTAGAGCAGATGTTCAGTGACTAGATGTTTGCCCAGCCCTTCAGACAGCTCATAAAAAGTTACTTGTGATAATAACTCTTACTATGATCAACACCCCAAATTTAAATTCTTTAAGGGAGAGGTAAAATTTTCTGGGGAGTCTGC
The DNA here is from genome assembly GCA_007922815.1 of Macrotus californicus. Lineage (NCBI taxonomy): Eukaryota > Metazoa > Chordata > Mammalia > Chiroptera > Phyllostomidae > Macrotus > Macrotus californicus. The sequence continues at coordinate 84,034 of VMDR010002223.1, read as the reverse complement.
AGGGTCTCAATTACCTTCAGCTCAAAATAATTCACATGTCAAAGTAGCACACCTTGGGGAGGCCCGTTCTGACCTCCTTTATTTGGAATCCTGGAAAGGAGTGAGTCCACCAAGCACACAAAAATTCAGGCTCAACGGAAACCCAGGTTTGGGGGACAGTTGTCCAGACATTTGCAGAAGCAACTTTGAAACAACCTTTAGGACTTGCCATCAGTAAGACCAACTTTGGTAAAGACCTCTCTACACACCCCCTCCTCCAATCCACACAAAAATCACTCTCTGTCTAATCACAGAACTAGATATTAGGGTAGAGTTCTTGACACCCCCACAAAATAGCTCACCTTAGAATTAGTAGTTAGTGCCTAATTAACTATAGGTTGTATAGCTGCAGTGAAGGCACTCACCACATTTAAATAAACACTCCATCTCTTTTATAAGCATTTTCCCTTAGAGCAAAGATGCATTGCTCTTGGCTAGCTCTGAAAAAAAGAGGTGGAATTCTAGTAGAAAGTTTCCAGCTCCTCAGCACCTCGCTGGGGAGTTTAGACCAGTAACGACCACCTATACACCCCCCGTTAATAATGGTAGCAACTATTTCTTCCTAAGAGGATTCCGTGCCGATGCCTTACAATGAAAAGACTAAATATAGAAACACACATTGAATTACCCTGTCAGTCCTAGTGACACATATCTTCCAAGTGACCAAATATTCATTGTTTCACAATTCAAGAGTGGGACAGGGATTGGCTTTTCGAGGAGACCATCATAGGGTATGTCCTAGAACTGCTTGAGACCCTACTGAGTGTCTACTCAGCGCTAGATGATATCTTCAGCCCTACCAACAAACCTATCAACAAGGTATATTAACCTTTTCTTATTTATCAAGCTCAGAAAAATTAAATAACTTGTTCAAGGTCAATGAGCAAGAACCAGAATTCCAATTTTGTCTGATCCAAAACTATTGGTCTGTATTAGTCTGCTCAGGCTGCCATAATAAAAGACTGGGAGGCTTAAGAAAACAGACATTTATTATCTCTAAGTTTTAGAGTCTGGTAAGAAGTCCATGATCAAGGTGTCAGAGTGGTCCGTCTCTGATGACAGCTCTTCCTAGCTTGCAGACAGCTGAGCTCACTGGTGTCTCTACTTACGAGGACACTAATTCTATTAGAACAGGTCCCCACCCTTACGACCTTGCTTACCCTTCTTTGCTTAAGTTACTTTCTTAGGGGCCCCATCTTCAGTACAGTACACTGCGGGGGGGTTAGGGCTTCAATAAAAAAAAACTAGAGGGGAGGGGGCACAAACATTCACCCATAACATGATGTTTCTGCCACATCACGCTGCCTCTCTGTATCAACAAATCTGTTAGCAAAACTAACATTAAAACTTTAGATATTTTTAGTGACAACCTCATAAACAGACTCATGTCTTCCCTGGCTTAAGTATGTTCTACCATTAAACTTTTTCTTCCTTATTTCTGAAAGACAGAAAAGAGAAACAACCAAGAAACAAGAATCCAAGTGAGCAAGAGAGCCAATCTTTTTCTTGAAGCTGTCCAAGAATTGTTTTCACATCATCACACCTCTATTTTAATCCTGTCTGTTTTAGATATCATGCCTATTTTCCCCTATGTCACACCTATATGTCTGCATGGGCTAAAGTCTCCTGCATTGAGCAGAAAGTCTTCATTTCAATGTGATCACTAGAATCGCTGCAGAGATGCCTGGGAGAACAAAAGACGACGTGGCCCCTGGCTTCCCTGGGTTCACAGACACAGCTTGTCCGCCCAGCCATCAGCAGGGCCTGGGCTAACCCCCACCCCCCATGCTAGCCATGCCCAATACATCCGTTCCTCACTCAGAATGCAGGAGAATTAGGATATTCCCAAAAGAATGTTGAGCTACCAGCCCCTGAAAGACAGGAACCAGAGAGAAATAAGCTTCCTTCCAGCTGTGAAACATACAATCTTCCTTTAATATTGTGAATCCCTAGCAGAGCAGAAGTCCTTTTTCCATTGCATCACACTCGAGAAGGTTCTGGCCCTGGGAGGGACTTTGAAATATATGGGCTGGGATTTCAGGCAGCAGCACACTTTCCTGTCTAAGGCCCCGGCCAGTCCAGATGGGTGGGCCTGAGTGTCCTGGACAGCGCGGAGGAGCCCGGAGGCAGCGCTGGCTCCATTGCTCCGCACTCAGTCACATGCCAGCACCGAGGCACACGCAAGATGAGGGAGGCACACACTGCCAGGAAGGTCCATCTGTCTAGGGGGGCAGCAGGTAGAGAAACAAGCACATGAAACAGCAGGCGGTCCTGTGGGAGCACAGGGTGCCACGGGGGCAGCAAAAGGGAGCAGCCCAGGGGGCGCAAGGTGCCTTCAGAGAAAAGGGGAATCCAGCTGAGTTTTGAAAATAGAAGAACGGTTAAGACCATGGCCTTGGAAGACACTGACAAGGGTCCAGTGTGAGCTTCCAGCACTCCCTGGCTGTGCAGCCTTAGGAGTGAGGTAACTGACAGGGACAAATGTGAGACCTGGAAGAGAGGGACGGGATGTGGCCAGGACTTGCGTCAGGGCTCGGCGCCGGGCTCCCATGCAGGACAAGTGTTTGCGGTGGGAGAAGTTTACTGTTGAGAGCAGGGGTCCACTGAAGATTAAATGTCTCGACCCTAGAACAGAGGGATTTGCTCAGGTCTCAGGCTCAGGGGGGAGGGGGACAGGCCAGGCTGAGAAGTCACAGGCTGAGAAAAGCCATCGTCAGGGCACACCCAGCACTTTGCAAGGACATCTCAGGTCCCTTCCCATGGAGGTGAAAAACTTGCTCCTCACAGTGCCTTTTCTTTTTTTTTTTTATTGTGGTAAAATATACAAAACCCAAATTTTTACCATTTTAACCATTTTTCGGTGAACAGGCCGGTGGCATTAAGCACATTCACATTGTGATGCGGCCACCACCACATCCATCTCCAGCTCTCTCATCCTCCCAAACGGAACTCTGCACCTTGATTGTATCCTTTGAAATACAAAACTTTTTCTTTTCATGGCGTCTAATTTATCAATTTTTCCTTCGGTTGTCTGTGCTTTGGGTGCCATGTCTTCGAAGGCTTTGCTTGGTCCAGGATCGTGAAGACTTACCCTCTGTTTTCTTCTAAGAGTTCTTACAGTCTTAGCTGTTATATTTAGGCCCTTGATCAATGTGGGTAGATGATGTGAAAAAGGGCTCCAACTTCCTTCTTCTGTCTGTGAATATTCAGTTGTCTCAGCACCATTTTTTCCAGGCATCCTGTGTCTTTATTTGATAAATCTTGCAAATATAGTCAGGGGTTTGGCAACCGAAGCCAAGTGTGAGGCGTCTTCAATTCCTGGCATCCCCGGTGGATCTTTTCTGGGGAGGTGCTACCCCATCTTTCCCTCTCAGGTGAACTGACATCTTCCTGCAACCCTTGGCCTTACACACAAGGCTGGGGCTGAATGGAGAGAATGCCAAGCCAGCCTCTGGTAGTGTGTGCTGAGAACTTCCCAAGTTCACATGGCCCTCATTGGATTCAGCTTCTCGGCTAGGTTTTGATTATCTGCTCCTATTCTGCTTCAAGGTTGCTGCTGAAACAGAAGCTGAGACTCCACAAAGATCCTTCTTCCCATAAGCAGCCTCCACCAGTGCCAGTCTCTGATACCTCTTCCCTTTTAACATGTGTACCTTTCCAGGATGGGAGGCACCAGAGTCTCGTCTTCCCTCTCCAGGCCCACGGAGCCCTGTTAGCGGTGCCCTTTGGGCTCTCTGGCCTCTGCAGTTGACAGATGTCGTTTTCCCTGCCCACTGCCACCTTGGTGCCAAGAAATCCCCCCTGTGACCTACAGGCCATCGGCAAGATTGCACAGAGTCTGCCTGTGGGAACTGAGAGAAGCTTATTGGATTGTGTCCCAACAAGCTGGCACAGCCATTCTCTGAGAAGAGGCCCAGTAGCCTGTGCTGTCCCAGGTGCCTGGCACTTAGCCTGAAAGCCAACTGAGTGATTTTCTTTAAGGTTCAGACTCAATGCGGCTCTTAACTTTCTTCTGAGCCCCTGAAGTCACTTCCCCAGACTAGCTCCGGTGTCCACGCAAGATGACTTATTCATTAGCAAGGGTGAATAATGCCTAAATATACCACTGGGTTTACCACAAAGCCCTGCTGGAGGGTGCATGACACAGAGCCGTCTCACCTGCAGTGCTGGAGTGAAGCAAGTGCTCTCAATGCCTTCCAGTGTCTTGATTCATACCTGAGAATCGAGACTGAACACCTCCAGGGCCTGGTGGCCAAGGGTGGGGGGTAGTCAGCACATTACTCCAGGGTTTAGGTTAATGGGAGTCTTGGTTCTCTCAATGTCGCTAGGACGAAGGCAGAGGAACCTTAAATATGTTCACCTTCTCCATTCAAGACCATGTTTTCTCTACCTTCAAAATGGAAAGCATACCACGAAACTCTCACTTTATTAAGAAAATTTATCATCATAAGTAGACGTCAGTGTTTCCCTTGTCATGTGTACCAGACAGGGCTCTACCTGTGTGTGTGTGTGTGTGTGTGTGTGTGTGTGTGTGTGTGTGTGTGTAGAAAAAGAGATTTCCAGGAACTGGTGTGTGCGACTGTAGGCTTTGGCTGGGCAAGTCTGAGTCTGTGGGGTGGACTGGGAGCCCTCAGGCAGGAACCGAAGCTTCAGTCCACAGGTGGGGGTTCTGCTTCCCCAGGGAAGCCTGGAACCTGCCCTTCTGGCCTTTAGCTGATGGCCTGAGGGCCACCCACATGATCAAAGACAATCTCTTTTACTTAAAGCCTAAGTCAGCTGATCGTTGGTGTTAAATCAATATCACATCTTCAAAATACCTCTACAGCAACCCCGAGATGAGCGTTTAGTCATTGCATGAATAACTGTGTACTCTAGCCAGGCCAGGCTGACACACCAAACAGACCACTGAGCCAGACAGTGCTTCCTGTCAGTGGGGGAGGGGGGTCACTGGCACTATTATTTCCTAGAGAAAGAACGGAGCCAAGCATAGAGGATGAGGAATCTGCTAGCCAACCCAAGGTCGCAGAGACGCATCAGCTGAGCTCAGAGGACACTAAAGAGTAGGGCTCTGGACCAAACTTGCAGAGGGCTCAGACCTCATCCAAGGGTACTCAGGCCAAGGCCGAACCTGGGCATCCAAAGGTCACCCAGGACCCACCCACCTTCAGTGCCTCCCTCTCACCATCCTCCCAGTTCTGGGTATGCCACTCGCCTGCTTAAAACCCCTCATGGACTCCACAGCACCTACAGGAGAAAACCCAACTCCTTTGCACAAGGCGTGAGAGTGCTCATGGCATGGCCCTAGCCCACCTCCCAGCTTCCTCTGCTGCTGAAGTTGGTCCCCTGACTTAGGCAGTGACCTACACACTTCAGCTCCACTGTCTGTCTCTGTACCTTTGCACGTGCCCTTGGTTTTCCCTGAAATCCCTTTTGGCTTTGACCTCCTGAAACTCCTACTTCATCCTCAAAATCCACCACCTGAGAAGCTCCCAGACCCTCTCCACCCTCCAAGTCTGTTCACCCCACCACAGCCCCCATTTAGGGGGGAGTAGACGTCCCTCCTCCATGCCCCACCAGCACTTCCTGCATTCCTCTGTCCCATCCTGTTCTTCTCAGAGTTTAAGATAATTACTTCTAGATTTCCTAAGCTGGGACATTGAGAACAAATTAGTGCACTATATTTTGTGTGTGTGTGTGTGTGTGGAAAGAAAAAACCAAAACAGGCAAACTGCAGCCCACAGGGCTACGTGGCCCATGGCCTACTTTTGCAAATAAAGTTTTACTAGAACGCCGTTGTGCCCATTCATTTAAGTATTGTTCATAGAGGCTCTCGTGTTGTCATGGCAAAGCTGAGTCCAGGTGACCAGCAAAGCTTAAAATACTCTTGAGCCCTCTACAAGAAACATTTACTGATCATAGACTCATCAGTGAGAAGTTACTTTTCCTCCTGCCCCATCAGGAATGCATACGTGCTCCTTAGTTCTGGAACGCCCTGCACCTAGAAGGTTAGCGACAGCTGTGGGGTTTCAAAGACTGCCCAGGAAGACCTCCCCACCCCTGGCCTTTGTTAGGAGAAGGATACCCAGGAAGGGGCAAGTGCTTCATGGAGAAGACTCTGGAGGCAGAGTCTCCGATTGGAGGACACTCCCAAAGGTTCCCAAAGTCTATGCAAGCGTGATTGAGTGCCAGCTCAGTCTTCATTGACTTGTGGCCCTCGGTAAGTCCAGGGAGAAGATTCCGCAGAATTAGAGGATCCCTTTCAAGAACTTTGAGATTCTCAGAAATCTGATGTGTGGCCTAGAACACATGACTCTTTCATGACATTTGGAGCTTTGGAGAGGGGACATCAAGTAGTCACTCCCCAAGGAAAAGACCAGCCGTGAAGGGTCAAGGGAGAAAGGGACAAATTCCTTCCCCCCCTCTCATCTTCAGATCCCCAAGTCTGAGTGGGGACCCCCAGTCCTGAAATTGGCTACATCTTTGTAGTCAGAGGCCCTACAAGCAGATTGACACCCAGCAGGAATCCACAAATCCACAGTGACAGTGGCCAAGACCCAAAGAAAGAGCCGTTCAGGTGTCATTTCCCCGTTGAAAGGCACAGATTAGCAAATAACTCCAGTAATTTCAAATCAGAACAAGAGCTCAGGGGAAAATTTCTCTTGGATGCTATTCAATGGGAGTGAAGTGGTCTGCCAAGTCTCTGAAGACCTAGTTGTGGGACAGAGCCCCACCCTGCAGGCAGGTCTTAGAAAGAGAGTTCAGCCACCCAAGGGCTGAGACCTTGGTCTCCCCATTGAGAGATGGTCAATGTCCATTTGGTCTGCCTGAATAGCTGGGCAACTGGCATGAACTCCTTGTATCCCATGGTGAAGATCCCATTCATCCCAAATATGCACTTCCCTGGGGGGTGGTAGAGCCCCCATCTTCCAGCCAGCGCAGGAGAATTTCCCCAGGATTTCAAAGTATTTGCAGAGCCCTGTGGTCATTTATCACCTTGATGCCATCTGCCCTGAAGGTCCGCACAAGGGAGTGTGGCAGAATCGCATGCTGCTCAAGAGGAGAACAAATAGCCCATCTTCCCCTCCCCCATCCCCATACTGGGAGAGCTAAGTACGAGAGATGTGAAAAGCAACCCAGAGAGACTTCTCATCAAAGGGACCAAAGACAATGGCGATTTCCAACGTGATTGGCATCGCAGCTGCAGATGGGACTGTCTGCTATTCAAGAACTTTCTAATTGCCTGGGCTGATCTCTTCCCTTGCTTCCAGTAATTTTATTATTATTATTATTGGGTTGTGGGTTTTTGTTTGTTTGTTTTTAGAAATCATCTCAGAGTGTTTTCGACAGTTGTCATGGTGAGTTGGCACCACAGAGGCTTCCTGGGGAAAAGTTATTTCAAAGGCTTGTGTCCTCAACACACACACACACACACACACACACACACACACACACATACATACACACATGAGATTTTTCGAGAAGGAGAAAAGAAACTTCGAAAACAAAAATATTTTGATAAGATCTATAAATTTCTTCCTCTGGCACCCACTTGGATCCTCACCACCTGCCATCACCAACAAATTATTGGCTTTGACTACGATGCTATGACTCCGTGTGACAGCCAATACAAAACCCCAACACATTAACAAAGCATAATTAACACAACTGATGCGTGATTAAAAAAAGCTGGAAATACATGCTCCAGCGGGCGATGAGAGGCGCCAGGGCGCACGTCTACATGCAAGCATTTGGAAATATCTCCACGTCAAAGCTGCTTGTCCGCTCAAAGCCACAGGCTGACTACCCACACCGAGACACACTGCGTCACTTGGAAGCGGTTCTAGAGAGGACGGCACCGAACAATCTGTAAAGTCACTCAACAAGCATGCGCAAGTTCTGCACCTGTGGCGTGGAGACAAAGCTTTCCACCTTTGTCACAGATATGGATGCGTGTAAGGCCTTCAACACCGTCTCCTTCAACCACAGGGACCGGATACAGGGCCCGGCACAAATAACGCCCCATTTTTCTTACAAAATCTTTTCTTACAAAATCATAAGCATGTCATCCTGTCGTATAACAATATCACACTCAAGCACACCGTGTGACACTTTAGATGAAATGCTCAAATTAAAACTATAAATTATTACACCCATACTATTACCCTACCAGCCACACTCAAGCAGGTCTCACTTCTGCCGGACCCTGCACACATTTGGAGTTGAGTGAAAAATGTATAGTATACCAAAGAGACCCACGAGGCCACGCTACGGAAGGAAATGAGCTCTGAGCTCCAAGGCGCCACCGTCTAAACGACTGGACTCCCCGTGCAGGAAGTATGAGCAAGAAAGCGCCGAATTCAAAAAGCCACCTTTCTAATGTGATGGGCCTTTGAGAAAAGACATTTAGTCAAAGACAAGAGATCAAAGTTTTCTAGATCAAGCAATCGTGTTTGTGCAGCCTGCATCCCTTCCTGGGCCTTGCGAATGTTTGTGGGAAAGAGCTGACCTTTCTAGCCTCCTGTTTCCGTCCATCCTCCCTCCTCGAGGGACGAGGGTCCGGGCAGGCTGTGTGCTCATTCGGGGCCTTCACGGGCTCTGACTGCCCATCTCCTCACCGTCCATGTGTGCCTCTTGCACAACCTCATTTTTAATTTTGTTTTCACTTTTTTCCCCTCCTCTTCCTCGCAGATGCTGCTGGAACACTTTTCCTTCTTGATATTCTTTTAGAAATGTAGAACATTCAGCATTTCAGTCTCATCTGTAATTTTTTCCTCTTCATTAAATTCCAGTTTCCACTGGAACACCATAAAGGAGAAGCAATAAGGAGAGGAAACGGATATTTTAAACAAAGTGGGGAGAGGAGGGGAGCTACTATCTCAGCGGCTAAAATACAGCCAGGAAAACCGACCGCAGCAAGCTTACAAGATCTACTGTATCTTGCCGTGTATAATGTGCACCCACGTTTTGTGAGCATTATACATGGGATTATCATACCCATTACTATACCCATTGTATGTAATCGCTATACCCATGTATAATATGCATCCTTATGTTTCCCCAAAAATTTGGGCAAAAAGTACACATTATACATGGCAAAAATACAGTAAATCACATTAATGCAAGGTTATTGGGGAAGTCACAGATACCCTGCAAAGGAAAGGAAAATCCTTTTCTTCAACAAGGAGGGTTTGGTTTCCTTGAGCCCCACGGCACCTGTATGCTAATTTAAACTCTCCGGTCCACACCTGTCCCCATGCCCTTCGTACACATTGAAGACTCAGTAACAGGAGGGATGAGCCAGAACGTTCTCTTCTGGCTCCTTCCAGCCTAGCCTGGACACCTCTTCAGAGACTCCCCAACCCCTGCCCATGAGCACCCATTAACCACTCCTTCCCTCTCTGTGCTCATCCTACAAACAAAACTTTGCAGGAGTGCAGGCTTCCGCAGGCAGCCTTGGCCCGTTCTCACCAGGAGGGAGGCTTCCCAGTGGGCCTCCGCTATCCTTGCCAAGGACATTGGCTTCCTATTGCTGCTAGAACTAATGACCACAAACAGGGGGGCTTCAAACAACGCACACCTGGTGTCTTACAGTTCTGGAGTCCAGACGTCCCATATGGGCAGTACCAAAGCTGGGGTCTCTGCAGGGCTGGCTCCTGGTGGAAGCTCCAGGAGACACTCTGCCTTTTTGTCCTCTCCAGCTTTCTGGCGGCGGCCTGCATGTCCTGGCTCCTTCCTCCGTCTGAAAAGCCGACAGCAACAGAATCAAGTCAATATGAGTGGGTACATGGAGGATCGATTTGGGGGTAGGAGGTGTTTTCATGCATGTCATAGTTTCCACTGTGATAGTTTCAAGTAGCCCTGGGTGTCTGGTTTGAGCAACTAAGACATGCCCTTCACTAAGACAGGGGACAGAAGGGGACATAGGGCTTTGATGAGAGTAAGTCATAATATTTACTGGTCCATTTGTTATGTAAATGAATATTTACATAAGTGAGCATTTATTATGAATACTAATGAGTTTACAATGAATGAATATTTGCTATTCATTCACTTATTCATTCATTCATAGATATCACTTGGGGCTACTGTGTGCCAGGCAGTGTGCCCTGGGCCCTGGTAGACAGCAGCGAACAGGCTAGGTAGCACCTCTGACCCGCAAGTCTCGCGTCCTCTGCCAGCCTCTGTGAAGTGTCAGGCCAACTTGTCAGCCCACACATGGAAAAATCTTGTCAACCGTTCACAGTTCTTCACACTGTTTTGTTAAAAGTATATGTCTTAAGATCTTTACACAGAACATTTCAATTTAACCTAAAAAGCCTGGTCAAATGCTGAGAAAAACTTTATTAACAAGCCATTAACTTCAAAAGCCTTCTCACTAAGTCAAAAAGCAACAGAATCCCAAAGAAATGAAATAGATAGGTACAATAAGCCTAAGCCAATAAAAAGATTATATGCCTTGTGTCCCCATGGGTTCCCCTGCTTCCTAGGCACACAGCTGGACCAACTGTCCAGTCTTGCTGGCAGACAGGTGGACATGTAACTGTTCTGGCCAATGGAACATGGGCAGAAGGAACTTAAGCCACTTCCTTGTCTGGCCCATGAAAATCTCCTTACACTCTCTTCCCACACCCGCTGGCTGAGTGGAGAGGATACCAAGACTCTAGAGAATGGCACAGTCACAGACAGACGGAGCCTGGATCCCTGAGTGACACTGTGGGACAGACCCCCTCCCCACCCAGTGTCCACCACCACCTGGACTTTATGTAAGGAATAAATTCTATTGTATTAAAGCCACTAAAATATTGAGGATGTTTCTGGTAGAGGTTAGTCCATAGTGACTAATTCAAACCATTTCTGTATGTGGATCTTAGTATATATATTGTCACACACACACACACACACACACACACACACACACACACACACATGCACAAACAGCCCTGTCACTACACCCCTTGAATTTTCTAGAACATTGTCTTTTCTCTTCCTTTTGTGAAGCTGTGTTTGCAGCCTCTCCTGGCAGGAACCACAGAGCTAAGTCACTGGGTGGCTGTCTCCTCAGGGAAGAAATCACCTGCAGGGTGACCCTTGTTGACAGGCTGCCAGCTGGGTCATGCCGTGACAGCCTCTGGGACTCCAATTCTCCCTCTGAGCATGCTGCAGCTTGCGATGTGCTGAGAGACACGGATGACAACCATGAGGTGGCATTTACAAAGCCTGGCTCCTCTCCTTCGTGGGCGCCTTCAGCCCTCTGCTGGCACTGTGCTCCTCCAGTGCCCACAGAGCAGGCTGGAGCTGGCCCATGCCAACCATGGCAGGTGGTCACTGGGATCCAAGCCCAGAACCTGTTGACCCCATCTGCACAGTTGTCCCCAATACACAGTGGCCTTGCATACTGCCCAGGTCCAGGGCCACCCCATCAGCAGCGGCCACTTCCCGTCTCTCTCAACACTGCACAGCTACCCGCCCTGCAGCCCCCACAGCCAACCAAGGAGGTTTAAGAACCTTTGATATGACTCTGACTGGTGTGGCTCAGTGGATTGAGTGCCAACCTGCAAAGTGAAGGGTTACTGGTTCAATTCCCAGTCAGAACACGTGCCTGAGTTGCAGACCAGATCCCCAGTAGGGGGTGCACAAGAGGCAACCACACATTGATGTTACTCTCCCTTTCTTTCTCCCTCCCTCCCACTCTAAAAATAAATAAATAAAATCTTTAAAAACAAAACTTAAAAAAAAATTTCTTTAAGATATTTTGATATGTTTGCACAACAGTTTGGCTTTCCAACTTGGGAAGCTTAGTCACGGTACCCAGCAGAAACCCTGCCACAAGCTGAACTTAAATACAACTTGCTTGTAAGTGGCCAAAGTCAACAACTTGTGGAGTGCCCATACAGGAGGGAATGTCACTGAGTCATAGGTGCATCTTCCCACCCATTTGGGGACTGTCGTGTGGTTCAGACAGCAGAGGCTGAGGAGCCCTGTGGGGGAGCAGACCGACCCGGTGCACACTGCCCCTTTGTGTCCTAGAACGTGGGCAGGAGACACAGGGCCTGCCCAAGGGCGGCTGGCTGCAAGTGCGAGCATAGCTCAGGGCCCCCAAATACAGCACCTCATTGGACCTGCTGGGCCACGTTTCTGCCTGCCCCTCGCACGGGCAGACCGTCCCCAGCTCCATGGTTGGCTCACAGGTGTCTGCTGGCAGGGCTGCAGTCAATGAGGTGGCACCTGGTGAGCAGCACATGGTCACTTAGCTCCACACAGAGATGGACCTCGCCTTCCTCATAATCCTAAACCCCAGGACAATGCGGTCCCCATTCGAGAACCTCCGAGAACTTTGCACCTACCTGGCACAGTGCTGGGCAGGCAGGATGGCAGTAATAAGCCCACAGCAAAGGCCTGCTCTAGCCTTCCCCTGCCAGGGAAGCCTGTCTGGCCACAGCCTCCCCCTGAGAGAGCTGTCGCTGTGGTGGTTCCCCATACCAGACTCCCCACGTCCCCACTCCAGCCACCCCAGGGCAGCCATGGAGGCTGGCAGGCACCTAGGAGAAGGCCTGGCATGACCCCTTGGACCACCAGTGAAATGGAAAAATGCTCATGATATAATACACAGTAGAAAAAAAGGAAGGAAAAAGTCAACCCAGTGTGACCCAGCTATGCAAATCAACATGCTCTACCCCAAGGTGCTTGACCAGTGGGGCTATTCAGGTGAATCTCATTCCTCAATCTACAATTTTCCAACTTTCTGTAACGAGCAGGTAGAACTTGGGTACTTGGGGGAAATGGATACTTATTTTAATGTGCAAGAGTAGATGAACTATGAGCCATTTGGAGTTATATTCTTGAGTCTCCAGCCATGTGCTCGGGTCACCTTCTCCCAGGAAGTGGGGGTGCCATGTCAGCACTTAAAAGTCCCAACTGGTCTGAGGTGCTGGGTGTATCGCCTGGTTTTCAACATGAGGTCTCATATCATGGGATGAAGTATTTACCTGTGCTTCCAGAATTCCACTCAGGATTATCAAAGGAATGAGCCAAGTCCAATCACTTTATATCTATTTGACTCCCTGGGGGGTCCCGGAAGGAGACATTATTAGGTAATCATTGTTCTATAAACTTCTGTGCCAGGGATGACTGGACATCATACCTATGGTGTTTTAGTGAAAGATATCATCCAGAGGAGACCACACACTCTCTCTCCATGAGGAACTGAACTTGCAGTCTTGAAGGCATAGGTGCCACTGCCCGGGCACAGTTCTCCTGGGAGAGGGCTGCTTCCTCAGAGCCCCTGAGCTGGTTTTGCAGGGAGGTGTTCATGGGAAGGAATCCGTGGGCCAGTGCCCTCTAGGAGCCTTCCTTTAAAATCACATCAGGAGAATGCCGACAGAGATCCAAGCTAGGCTTATGTTACCCATCAGCCTAGAAAGTTCCAGAAAGGTTCAAAAAGTTAATACAGCTATTATCATGACTTTCCCACTCCTACGACTCATTTCTACCCTGGGAGGATCTGGTGAAACATTTTCTCCATAATCTCTTGAATTTCTTCATGGTTTTGTTTTGTTTTGTTTTGTTTTTCCTCTCCTTTCTCCGATTCTGTAAGGCAGGACTGATCCCCAAGCTTTAAAGCTATAATTCTTGGAAATATTCTCAAAGATCATTTCCTGCCTTTCTCTAGTTGAAAACTGACCCAACTCATCCTCCTGCTGCAATGGTCTGGTCAACCCACCTCTTCTCACTAGGGAGCAGAAGAAAAAGGGCTAATGGAAGCCACAAATTGTCCCTCACCCTGGTCCCACCTTCTTTGAATGTTAGCATGGTGGTCTTTGATGTCACATACCCAATTCCAGGTATCAGACGCCCGTCGTTGTTAAAATGATCATTGGACTATTTATCCTCATTTCCAATAAAAGCAACAAACGTGATTAGAGACCCAGGCTAGCTCTTTGCTTGAGCACCAGGGTCCAGTCAACACTTCTTTTCTAAGGGTGCTGTCCCCCTTCCCTTTCAGCTAAAAATGTCTTTCTCATTGGCCAATGTGTTTTAAATAGAAGGGTTGTTTGCTTTAGGCTTCAGGACACGCAAACATTTTTTTATAAGGCTCCAAAGAACTTCGCAAACAATCCTACCCATGACTTCCAAAGCTTGTATAACATTTTGTACAAAATGCGTGGGCCACTTGCATGAAGCAAGTGTTTCCAGAAATGTTTACTTTGCAGAAATGAGTGTGCATGTTCACAATTCCGCTTGAAAACGTCCATCTGTCCACGTCGCCACTGGAATGTAGCCCAGATGTGCATGTGCGCCTCTGTGGCTGGGCCGGCTGTCTCTGGCCTGTCCTCCGATGAGGGGCCTTTGTAGGACTTGGCACCTCTGGGTGAACCGTGGTTGTTGCTCCCGCATTCAGACATGGATTATTCACAGGCCAGGTACAGACAGGTTCTCCAGTCTCTGAATGGAAGCATTCCAACCAAGTTGAAGAACAGAAAGACCCCAGACAGTCCTGGGACCATGTTATGGGTTGCAATATGCTCCCAGAAAAACACATGGGTTGAAGTCCTTACACCTATGCTATAGATTGAATATCTGTACCGCCCCCCAACCCCACAAAAAAAAATTCACATGTTGAAATCTTAATCCCCCCTACGTTTTTATTCTGCAAGGACCCCACAAATCATGTAGCCGGTCCTGAGGACAGGTGTGCCTGAAGACAGGCAAGTAGGCCACACAAAATGCTTTAAGCACCAGGAGTCTGTTGGCCTGGCGCCTCTTCTCAGCCCCACATTGGGGCTTCCAGCACAACTCAGGAGTCTCGCTGGCTCAAAGCACTGCTGTCGGTTCTGCATGTGCCCCATGAGCTGTGGTCTGCATCCTCTTCCAACTTGGCATTGTCGCACCCAGCATAGAATCCACTGTCTTTGGTTCAGGGGATCTATGGTCTTCAAGGGGCGACTGTTGCTCATGGCAACTTGTAGGCTGGGTGGAAGTTCTAGAGCCCCAGGAGCCAGCAGATGGGGGCTGGTTGATTTCCCCCAGGAGCTGATTCCCAAGCTGTGTCTGTGTTTTGTTCCAGTCTCTTTCCGTCTTCCCACACACAGCTTCCAGCTTTCCTCCCTTCCTTTTAGCCTTTCTCTCTAAATTCCCCTGCTTGTGTCTGACGCACCGCTTTTCCCTCGTCCTCTCCCTGTTAATAACCCTTCTATTATTCCATCAGGCCCAGGCCTGACCTATTTTGTGCTCAGGTCTCTCTCCAACAAAAAAGAACCAAGAGATGAAATTCAGATTCATTCTGCTGTGTTACTGTCCATTTTAAAGGTCTTGTCAAGGACATTGAAGCCAAAGATCAGGGGGAGAAACTTTAATCACAAAGCTAATCAAGGTGCTTCTTCAGTTCATTCCATTTCTGCACCAAGCTCTTCAGTGATTACACCATACAAAGAACTTTCGGAAGAGCCGTAAAGAATTCTGGCTCATAACCTCTGCTATGAGACTTTGTGTAATAACTTAATCTCTCAGGATCTTGGTTTCCTCATCTCTAAAATGAGTGCATTCAACTCGATAATGAGTCTATAATTTACATCAGAGTTGCAATCCTGAATTACTCCTTGGAGCAGAGCAGGCATTTTGTAAATCTGAGGTTTGTGATCTCCTGTATGCATCTGTAGTTACTGTGATGATGCCGCCTAACAAACAATCCCAAATCATAGTGACTTAAAGGACAAGCATCTGTCTCCTGCTCACAGGTCTGCAGATTGGCTGGGGCAGCTCAGCTTCCAGCTGTACACCAGGTTCGGTTCGGCTCCCTCATGATGGGACTCAGGCTAAACTGGCAGCAGCTAAATGGGGCATGTTCTTTTCATGGTAAATGGTAGGGGCACAAGGAGCCAGGCCAAACCGCTTGAACACACCCAATGCCCCTGCTTACATTATGTCCATTGCCCAAAGCAAGTCACGTGGTCAAGTCTAACATGTATGGGGTGAGGAAAACATCCCAGCCACAGGGAAGCCATGGCAAGAGCCAGGGGAAACAAAGAATTTTTTTAAAAAAACCTATTATCTACCACAGCTAGGCTCTCTTCACCCTCTAAATTGCAGGCAAACTTACAGGGTTGGTTGTGATGGGTTGAATTGTATCCCCCCCAAAAAAGACAGAGTCCTAACGCTCTGCAGGACCTCAGAATGTGACCTTATTTGGAGATCAAGTCAGTACAGAGGTAAGCAAGTTAAAGTAAGTTCATTAGAGTGACCCTAATCCAATATGGCTGGTGTCCTTATAAAACGGAGGGAAATTGGACACAGAGGCACCCAGAGAGGCAATGTGAGGATGCAGAGAGAAGAGGGCCGTCTACAAGCCAAGGAGAGAGGCCTGGAACCGGGTCTCCCTCACAGACTCAGGAGGAACCAGCCCTGCCCACACCTCGATCTCGGACTTCTGGCCTCCAGAACTGTGAGCCAATAAAGTTCTTTCACGTAAGACCCCAGTTCGTGGAACTTTGTGACAGCAGCTCTAGCAAACTAGTACACCATGTGTGCACATTGGTCTGGGAGAGGGTCAGTAATTTTCATTAGATTCTTAAGGAGGATCCATGACCCACCAGTGCCACGCAACTAACACTTCTGTGAGTCCGTTGACTTTGGCTGCAGTGAGAAGGCACCAGGTTGGCACGTGACTCCCACGTTGGCCATGCTGACCCGGATCTGATTTGGTCCAAGCTCACCCCAGAAGGTCTCCATTATCTCAGCCTGCCCCAAAGAGCTGCACGACCCTTGAGAACAGGGTGCTCTGACCTTGTTCTCAGTCCTCTTATTGCCAAGCCAGTCGGGTCTATTCGTCACCTCGGGGCCTTGATTTGTCTTTGATCAAGAAGGGCCAGGTTTGGGCAGACTGAGGAACACCTAGAATCTCATTGGTTGACACTCGCCAACCAACGTGTTTTCCAGGACCCCGGGTCAATGGCCAAAAATCAGTTCAGTCAATACCAACTGGCCAAATGACCAAGATGATAAATTTGCCATATTAACTGAATTTCATGTCTTATAAAATTGCTTGAGAACTTTCACAGAAATGCATTAACGGTGTTAATAAGAACTTAGCTCCTGATGAATAAATAGATAGAAACATATTTCATAATCAGTAACCAAATTTAGTATTTAGCAGTGAAATTTTTCATGTCATGCTGGCATCTAAAAGAAGTAAGATTGAGGCTAATAGGTCTGCTGAGTTGATTTTCATCCAAGACACCACCATGTGCTGTTGCTCAGGTCGTGCCCCGTGCAGCCACAGGGACCATGAGGTAGTGGTGCCCCAACCCTGCACAGGGCAGCCAGTGTGCCTTCAACCCATCACCCCCCGCCACCCAGTGGGGCTGTCTTCATGCTAACTGCACAGTGACCTTCTCTCTGACCGTGGCTCTCAGCCTCTTCCGCTCCCAGGACCATTGCCAGCCTGTACTTTCCAGAACCCTGCCACACGGCCCTCTGCCTCCCCTGCCCGTACCTCTGAGAAATGCACTTCTGCCCAACATGGACATGTGCTGGAAACAAGGCTTCTATCTAAGCAACTATTGCTTGTGCTGGAAACTTCAGGTGCCGGGAAGGTTGTGAGGGGGGAAGTTTATTGTCAGGAGACGGGACCCACATAGTGGAGAGATTCTGAGAGGGAAAATAGGACTGCCTATCTGCTTCATGAAAAATATGCCCTGAGGAAAAAGGTGTGTAGTATGATATGAAAAGGGACTTAGGATCCTCATAGAGGCCCACGTTCAAGTGCATCATAGATGCAGGGAGGTGGCTCCTCGGGGCTACGGCTGCCCGTCTGGGACATGTCATACTGTTTAGTATCCCCATCATTTTTTTTAATTGAGGTAAAATTTACATGATATAAAGTTAACCACTTAAAGTAGTCAATTCAGTGGCATTTAGTACACTCACAAAGTCGTACAAACACCACCTCTAATTCCAAAGCATTTGTACTGTTTCATCCCGAAGTAAAACCCCACATGCACGAAGCAGTCAGATCTCCCTTCCTCCCACCCCCCGGCAACCACTAATGTGATTTGTCTTTTGGGACTTACCTACTCTGGGAACGTCATGTAAATGGAATTGCATAATCTGTGACCTTTAATATCGGACTCCGTGAAGTGGCATAATGTTTTCGAGGGTCATCCATGTTGTGGCATGTATCAGTACCCTGCTCTTTGTTAAGGATGAAACAGATTCCATTTTGTGGCTATATCACATTTTGTTTGTCCATTGATTCGCTGGTGGACATTTGGGTTGTTGCCACCTTTTGGCTCTGTGAACAGTGCTGCTATGAATGTGCAGGCAAAATCGTTTGTACACAAGTACAGACGCGCCTGGGCTTACGATGGGGCTGCGTCCTGCTAAACCCATCGTAAGCTGAAAATGCATCGAATGCACCTAAGCAACCAAACACCACACCTTAGCCCAGCCGATCTGAAACATGCTCAGAACGCTGACATTGGCAGAGTCGTCCCACACAATGAACATGCTGGAGACTGTTGGTTTACCCTCAGACCTGTGTGGCTCCCTGCCCTCTGCCCCAAATCACCAGAGAATATCGCACCGCATCGCACTAGCCTGGGACAAGGTCCAAATGCAACACTGAAGCATGGTGACTGCTGCATGTGTATCGCTTCCACATCATGGCCAAGTCAAAATATCTGAAGCCAGACCATCATTAGGTCGGGCGCCAACCTCCCATTCTTCTGGGGCGCCCGCCTCAGGGTGGAATTGCTCTGTACCCCCATCATTTTGAGGGAACGGCAAACTGGGCTGAGATGGTGGATGTCAGGGTACTCTGTTTATATCTGCTCGTATTCCCAGCATTGACCCTGAATCTTTGCCCTGTAGATCAAGGGACAACAAACTTTTCCTATAAAGGGCCCAATAAGTAAATGTTTGGGGTTTTGTGGGCCATGTGGTCTCTGTTGTGATGACTCAGCTCTGCTCCGTAGCACGAAGCAGCCACAGACACCACATAAAGAGTTTGTTGTGCTCCAGGAAAGCTTCATCCACAGACACCAGCAGCAAGCCGTTCGGCCCTCAGACCGTAGTCACCCAGCCCAGCTGTAGGATGAGTATGGAAGGAGGCAGCCCCTTCCACGTGGTCCGTTCCACGGAGGGTGGACCTCCCACCGCTGGAGGAGCGAGGCCGGGCCAGGCCAGGCTGGGCCAGGCAGGTCCGCATGTGACTTAGACACGGAGGCGGACACGGGCACACTCCCGTTTCTGTGGCTCGTGAGGACCACAGGGAGAAAGGACTCGGCTCATGGCAGAAGGGAAGGAAGGCAGCACCCAGAACTTCCAGGTTTACGAAATATGAGAAATCCTGGGACGTGCTCCCGACAGGAGCTGCTCAGTTGAGTTGTAGGAAAGTCAGCCACCCCCTGTCTGAGGTGGTTCAGAGGCTAAAAGGCTGGTGACGGTGCTGACTAATCGCTCAGTGTCTTCTCAAACATTCACGCTTCCTGAGATTTATTGGAGGAGGAAGGGCAACCCAAGCTCAAAACCTCATTTATCCAACAAGCATGGATTAGGCCCTTACTGTATACAGGCACTATGCTAAGTCTCAGGTATCCAAGCAATGCTTTCCAGAAGCTTCATTGGGCAGTTTGGCTTGGGTACTTTCAGTAATGGGGAGCTCATGATCGGCACAGGGCAGCCTACCCCTGGGCTGCGCTTTGCTTTCTCGGAAATTCCTGAACTTCAGCAGTGTGATTACACACCTCCCTCCAAGCCACTGTCCGCAGGCACCCCCACCGCACGCCCACCCCTGCACACACGGACACACAGAGAACGGGCAAGAAAAGCAGAAAATAGCTGCAAACAAAGGAACACTGACTACAGCTGTTGTCACTCCCCGCACTTCTAAAAACAAAATCAATTTTACATCTAATGAGTCCCAAAAAGTGCCCTAACTAGGGCAAAGGTGAGATCCGAACTCTAAGGAGTTGATTCCCATTAAGAAGAGAATGTTCTCCTGCCAAGGATATTATCAGAGCTCTTCCCTTACACCACAGTCTCAAGAAAAGGCAAATGAGAGTCTGGACAGCACAGAGATGAAAAATGCAGGCCCTGGGGCCAGGCAGGTCTGGGTCTGAAAGGCTGCCCTTTCCCCTACTCGCTGTGGGAGGGGCCTGGGGCCAGTGCTTGGAGTTTCCTCTGCTGCAAAACCAGGTAGACAGCAGCCACTTCATCCAGTCACTGCGTGACTGAATGAGACACACCATCTGCAGTGACCGCAAGGCTATGAGCTAATAGCAAGTCAAAGGGCTTTCCCACCTGACCTCTCTTACTCAGCTAAATAGAACACAGGCCAGGCGGGTGGAGACCTGCCCCAAGGAGCCATGGCAACTAGGAAAAAAATTAGGATCTAGGGGAACCAGAGGCAGACAGAGGTCAGGGCCAGGTGAAAGGGGAAGCCGGCAAACTCGGAAGCCACTGGAAGCAGGCCCACCCCATTCCACCTCTGCACCAGCCTCCGAAGAAACACGTCTTGCTTCCTGCCCACACGCCTGCAAGATCCTGGTCTCAAGCAGCGTCTATATGGGGTTGCAGCCTGCTAGTGAGTTGTGAAAGCAATTTTGATGGTTATCGCCAGCAATGGACAAAAAGGAAAACCACATAAAATAGAATATGTCAGAACGCAAAGCTAAGTGTTGTCATGTCAAATTCTGTCAGCAATACGTCCACGTGCCTACAGGCATGTTATCGTATGTCATATACACACATACATAGACCAGGACCTCAAGTGTGTGCGGGGTACGTTAAGGGTAAGTTCTGCAGAGAGAAACCCTAGACGTTTGTACACGTGCACACGGACATATTGTGCTCCCCTCTTTCCAGTTACAGCCAAGAAGGACTGGAAGCGTCTCAGGGAGGGCTCCCCAGGGCTCTGGGGGCCTGCAGGGAAGGGGAAAGGGTATGGTTCAACCTTGAGACCCCGACGTGCAGCATGGGGAGGGCGGATAGACAGCAGAAACAGAGAAGTTTGGGACCATCAATGAGTAAGTCACATCCGGAGAGCAGAGGTATGTTCATTTATTTCCTGGAGAAACAGGTGCATGAGACTAATTTTAAATGCGACAATTAATTCCACAATCAGTTGAAAACTCTGAAAGGGGGCTCTAACGGTTACCAGCCAGGACACGTTCCCGGTCCATATGCACAAGTTCTAAACGAGGAAAGTTCAGAATTTTCCTGAACCCGGGAGTCACGTGCTCAGGAAGCAAAGATTGGGAAATTGAATTTTCTAGCTTCCAGTGCCAGCTAACAGCACCTGGGGGGGTTATAAACCGAAACAAATCCACTGAAATGTCAGCCCAGAGAATAAAACTCTGATTTTACAGCGCTTACAAAGACATCCCAACACATGTAGGTTTCTAAAAGAAAATTACTAGTCACCAAACATCCTGTTGTTAAAGCAAAATGTCCAGACCCAGGGCCTCATGGGGGGACCACTGCTGGTGTGTGACAGGGATGTCCATCATGAAGTGGGGTCCGTGAGGGTGGCACCAGGCACCTCTTTCAACCCCAGTCCATTTGTCCTGCTGGGGCTCTGGGATGGGGGCTTTATGTCTTCCCTTTTGAGGTGCTTGGGTCATGAAGGGTGGGCAGCATTCCTCTAAGTTCATTAAAGAAATCAAACCTCAATGGGCTCCCTCCGCTTGTGGGTCAGGCTTCCAGCCCCCCTCCCTCAGCACCAACCCTCTCTCCTTCCCTCCTCCACGTGTGCTGGCACTACCATGCAAGACAATGACAGTAGCCAGCGCTTGCTGGGCAGCTAACTGGGTGACTAACTCATCCCCATTCGCTTGGGACTGTCGAGGTTTTAACAGTAGAAGTCCTGGGTCCTAATAGGCAAATGAGACAGCTGGTCACCCTGACCATGTGGCAAAACTGTTCTAAGCCCTCCCAAGATGTCACCTCCTCCCACCTAACCACCACAGGGCGGGCACTGCTGTTGTCCCCTCTGCTCAGGTGTTGACCAGGCACATGGGGAGATGATGGGACTAGAAGAAATGATCATTATGAGACGGATAGAGGTGTTAACTGCTACCATGCAGTCATATCCCAGTATGAGTGTTTCAAATTGGTATCTGGTACACCTTAAACTTAGAATGTGCTGTGTCCATTTTATCTCAATAAAATAAAAAGGTGACGGGGTTCGTTTGGGTCACGCAGGTGGAGAGCAGGGATTCCACCTGACTCCAAGCTCACCTCCAGGGCTCCTACTGTGCCACCCCCAACCCTGGCCAGCTGGAGGAGATGGAGCTGAGCGTGAAGTGACGGGGCCAGAAGCCAAGGGTTGCAGACAGCCTCCCAGAGCTAGAAAAGGGAAGGAAGGGGTTCTCCACTTGAGCATCCAGAAGGAGCCAGCCCTGGCACACCTAGATGTGAGCAGGGTGGACAATGTCTCAGTGTGCCTCAGCCAAGGGAGGCCTGTTGCAGACTTCTGACCTCCAGGAGCATTGGGTAGTATGTTTGAGTGGTTTTCAGCCACTGAATTTGTGGTGATGTTTTCCAGTAACCATGGAAAACGAACACAGACTTTGGTCTGTTTAGGTCTATTCTCAGGGACTTTCTAATCTACTAAGAAAAAACATGACAAAACATTCAGGGTGAATATCAAATAATCATTCGAGACTCAGGTAGCAGACCCCAATGGCTGGTCCACAAGTGCGAAGCTAATTGTCATCACTAGCTGACAGCGTGTGACATCTCGCATTTATGAAGTGATTTGTTCTCTTCAACCTCATTCACTGACTGGTGTGGCTCAGTGGGTTGAGTTTCATTTTATAGAGCAAAAGGTCACCAGTTCCATTCCCAGTCAGGGCATGTGCCTGGGTTGTAGGCTTGGTCCCCAGTCTAGGCATGCACAAGAGGCAACTAATGTTTCTCCCTCTTTCTCCCTTCCTTCCCCTCTCTCTAAAAAAAATTTTTTAAATCTTTAAAAAAAATACCTCTGCACATTTGGTAGTGGCTGGTACTTAGTCCCAACACCAGCATTCTCATTTTGCTGGGTGCATTCGAAGACAGAACTCACAGGACAAATCTAGCCCATAGATTTATTTTGTCTGGCCCACCAAAAAAAATTACAAAGTAAAAACATTTAAATTCTGAATTAATTGTAAGATTCTGGGGATTTGATAGAAAAGAAAGACCTCCTTCTTCCCCTCAAAACATGGGGAGACCCAGCGACCATCAGCCAGGTGTGGCTGCATTGTCAGAAAGCTCGGGGCTTCTGACTCCTGCCCCTTGGGCCTGTCTGGGGCCCAGGCAGGTGGAGTCCCCAGGAAGTTTGCTAGAGAAATGACCTTACTCCCTCAATCTGGTGCTTTTTCTTGCCTTCACTGTGTAAGTCCTTTGAGGCAGGCCTGTATTTGATCTTAAAATACAGTCCGAAGCCCCAGGACAGCCCCCCCAACTGAGGGCCAGACCGCCTCTTAGCCAACCAGTCTGGGTTTGGCCACGTCCCACAGTGGGGTCATCCTGTCCACCAGCAGGACCACACATCAGAGCGCCCCTGGCCTGGGGAAGCCTCAAGAGAAACCGAGGGCAACCGAGACACAGTGGAAAGTCCCGGAGTTTCGCGTGAGAAGAAGGAATGTGTTGTGACGAGGTCCTGATCTGGAAACTTCCCTGTCAGGATACATCAGCTTTCACAGAAGAAGATGCCTCAACAGCCCAGGCGGGAACCCAGGAGTTCTGAGGACTTGTCCTGGAAGCCAGGAGGGCATGATTAATCA
Source organism: Macrotus californicus (assembly GCA_007922815.1). Classification (NCBI taxonomy): domain Eukaryota; kingdom Metazoa; phylum Chordata; class Mammalia; order Chiroptera; family Phyllostomidae; genus Macrotus; species Macrotus californicus. Next base: position 60,233 of record VMDR010002223.1, on the reverse strand, counting down.
CAAGGGTGCAAACGAACCCCAATTCTCCCATAAGTCTGCAGACCTGAAACGTTATAGGGGGACACCAGCAAGTGTTGGGAATTCAGCTAAGTGGTGGGAAGGGGCCCAATACTGCATGTAGAACACCAAGAGAGCACTGGCCACCTGGGGCACAGACCAATGTCCCGGCCACCTGCAGGGAGCATCCCTCCCATGGCCAAGTGGAAGTGGGCAGCCACTACAGACCCAAAGGCACTCTGGGCCACACAATTCACAGTGCATACACTGCTTCACACAATGACATGTTGTCCCACCCAGCCAAGGTTTCTATGGGCAGGGGCCTTGCTAGAGTTCTTACCAACTCCCTCCCTACACGGGGCAGGGCCAGTATAAGCTCCCCTGCGTGGCTATAATTCAAGGACTTCATTCGTTCCTTCCAGACATATTTATGGAGGACTCTTGAGTTCCAGAAACTGTGCTGAGCCTGAGAACATGATGAGGAAGGAAGGAAGGAAGGAAAGGGAGTGGAAAGAAATGCATAGCACAATTGTGGGAAGCCAGACAGACATTCCTGGTAAAGCTCTAATTTAAGGGATCTTAATCAGGAGTTTATAAGACCCCCCAAGTGTCTGCATACAGAATTCAGGGAGTCCTCGAAACTGCATAAAAAATGGCACTTTTATTTTCCCCAATCTCTAACCAAAAGTTAATATTTTCTTCCATCATGAATGGAGACAACAATCCACAGGACAGCCTTGGGACTCGGTCGCCAATCAGAAATCACAGGTACTCTGATATAACATCAATTCCATTTGTTCCAGAAACCTTAGACTATCACTGCTTACTCATCAGTACTTTGAAATGAGTGGTTATCAGAATTGCTTATAGATCTTACTATAAAATGCACTAAAAGGAGAATGCAATTTTTTGGTTGGATAACTGTATTGATATAAGCAATCCAGAATGCTTTATTTTAGATGTATTAAAACATTATCCTAACCAGTGGACTGGTAGCTTCACCAAAGAGGTCATGGCACCTGGAGAGGAAAGAAGCCCAGCACCAATTAGAACCTCATCTGTCAAAGCTGAGGACACACACAGGGGGCCCTGATCCAGGGTTGCCCATCCACAGGTGAGCAAGGTGAGCACAGACTCGACGGGAGGCTTCTTGGACACCCGTCAAAATCTCGGCCAGGTTCACACTTTATAAGTAACTGGCTCAAAGCCTTCTTGCTGAGTGGGGATGGTCGGTTATAAACACGTTTTATTCCCACTTAGTTCACAGTCACTATGCAAGCCCATGCACAAGAACCCTGGAACTGTGAGGCTGGCAAGTGGGACCTTTTGTCATTTTTCAAATAAAGAAGGTGAAACCTGAATGTAGTATCCTGTTAGAGTCACTCAATCCCTCAGGCCACTAACCTAAGCCCAAACCTGGCAGTAGGCCACCCTTCCCTGGGGCAGCCTGCTCACCTGCCTGTGCCATGCATGTGCTCTGTGCATCCCCACTTCCCAGCACAGCTGCCTCTGCCTCTACCTCCTGCCAGCCCATAAGTCAGAACTTATGTGGGCGAGACACCATGTGACGAAGATCAGTAGGACAACTGTACACAACTTGCCTATTTTCTGGGAGCCCCTTTGTTGTCAGTGGAAATGAGGCTCTTCCACAGGACTCAAGGAAAGCATTCCAAGGACCCGTGCATAGGATATTGTGATGTGGCAAGGTTTATTCAGGTGGAAATAGAAACTGCCCCCTGGGTTTCCAATGTCCCATCTCTGTCCAGCCCACCCTGGAAAAAGTCCAGCCATAGCCTTAGCAAGACCAAAACAAAAGCCAGTGTCCAGAGTTCCTGCTTCATATTAAAGCTCAGTCTTTTGGAACCCACAGGTGGCTGCTCAGCAGTCTCAGTCCCCATTCAGGTAGCTTAGCTTGTTTCTGGCTGCTCCAGTGGTGGGGGCCACATGGCTGCTAAGGCCACATGGCTATGGAGACAGAATGCACTGGAACATGGGTGAGTGTGGGTTCCTTAGAGAGAGGGCAAGAGGAAGCTTCTTTGTTCCCCTGGGATTATATTAGCCTGGGTTTGGGATGGATCAGGTGCTTTTTCAAAATGACCAATCAACTTCCCAAGTTTTCATGAGCTTTTGATACGTTCACACCCCCTAGTCAGACTGACAGGCATCTATGGTCCCATACCTCCCCTGTGCCCCCCAACCATCCGGTACCAGAGGAGGAAAGAGAGGAGTCTTAATCCCTTTGGCAGAGCAGTGCCATGGTCCCACATGGCGTGAAACTGTAGCTTCCTGGGAAAGCAAACAGCCTCCTGCTCCCCAGTGTATTAAACTCAATGTCTAATTCCCTTTGCTCCCTTTATTATTAATAACTAGTTAACCACCTATGGTAACACCTTGGTGTCTCAAAGCATGATGCTCCCTCCCCGTCTCTGTCCAGGTGCCCATGAAAGCCATGGGAAAGCAAACAGCATTAATGAAAATAATAATGAGGGTGATGGCCCGCCAGCCACCCACTTCCTCCAGGATGTCTGTAAAAATACACATCAGAAAGCGTTTCCATTTCCTGACCCACTGCCGCCTTCCCAGTCCTACTTCACTGGGTGGATTCCTTGTTAAAATCCAACTCTTGGTTGGAGGGGTACCCCGCTGGCCCCTGTCACTGGGAGGGCCACGCTGGCAGCCTGGTGATTCCTCTCAAGATCTGCCTCTGTAGAGAGTTGGAAAGACATTTTCCTCCCATTTTCCAGATGCAGAAATTGAGACACCCATGCCTGGCAGGGGGAGCCCACTGGAGCCTGTGCCCCATCCTGAGCTCCCACCGCACCCCTTGGCTCCGTGTAGGAGAGAGAGGACGCAGGCTCCACGCTTTCTGGATGAGTCTATGGTTCTGAAGTTCTACAGCTGTGATTGTCTGAAATCAAGCCTCGAAGCAAAAATTTCCCTTTGTCCTCTTCCCCTGCCCTCTGACCTCTTCAATCTCCCTCCTCTCTGGGACTTCCTTAGGGGAATCTCCCCAAAGTACTAGTCACAGAATTGCATTGGGTGGAGCTAGGGCATTTTTGCTTAGGACACCAGGTCCTGCACACTGTTTTGCAAGCTCCTGTGTTTAGCATCATCAACATTCTGAGTGTGTGGGGGTGGGGTTGGGGGCATGACTCAAGGAAGCAGGTTGCGTAAGCCTTGCTCAGGCAAGATGAGTGAGAATTTGGGAGCATGTATTTGCATAAGCGCCTGCAGCATTAGCATCAGACCAAATGCATCATTAGACATCAGATAGCATCTCTGCCTTCCTGGGAGATGAAAAGTAAGGACACAAAGTGCTGCCATCAGGCCCACTGAGCTTCCTAAGAAGGAAACAGTCAACAGTGGCTAAAGCTGAGGGGCGGGGGACACTACAAGGTCCAGAACCCGGCCCTGATGAGCTTGAGCAAGGTCAAGACTTCTCTGACAACAGCTGGGTGCTTCCACAGTTGAGAATACCAAATAGTGTGGGCAGCTTGCTGGGTGCCAAGCATCTCACAGCAGACAATGGGCTTTTATTGGACCCATGCAGGTAGCTGCACTGCTGGGCCTGGCAATGGTGGGTGGGGGACAACCAGGGTTTGACAAAGGGACACAGATACTTCTTCTCTGGTCAAGTAGTGGAGCCCACTCCCACCCTGTCTCCCCCACCTAGCTGGTCTCATCTGGCCCAGTGTAAGAGTCACCTGGGGTTCTTGTTAAAGATGCAGTGTTGGAACCCTGCCTCAGAGCTCCAGATTTCAGTTCTTTGTTGGGCGGGGGGCAGACATGGGGAGCTTCAGCAACAAGCAACCCCACCAATATGCCAGTTCTCAGATGTCAGACTCCCCGGAGACACTGTCCAAGTGCATGTGTTTACCCTCGTCCATGGCAGACTTATGGAATCAAAATCTCTAGAAGCTAAGCCAGATGACTCTCAGGCATTCAAAGTTTGAGACCCCATCTTGGATGAGTGATTCTCAAAGTGTGGTCCCCAGACCAGCAGCATCGTGATTGGCTGGGGTTTTGTCAGAGATGCGGAGTCTCAGGTCCCACCCCAGACCTGTTGAATCAGAAAACCTGGGGGTGATTCTGATGCAGCTGAGGGGTGAGAACCATCAGGAGACTGTGAGCTTCCCATGGGCCTGGACCTGTCCCAGTCATGGCTGTCCCCACACCGTGTTTAGAGCTCAGTGCCCCACACAAGCCTGGCACAGGGGCTACCCCCCCAACTCTCAAGAGAATTGGGGGAGGTCCCACCTGGCCCAGAGGGAGCTGATCACTCCTCCCAGCCCCCAAGGGTCAGCACACGGCTCCCAGGACACACATTTGCAGGGAAGGCTACTGTGAGGGAGAGCACTGACCCCACCCCAACCCACCCCCACTGTTGTCACACTACTTCTTACTGGCTTTGGTTCGGTCCCCTTGCTCCAAGGCTTCCAGAAAACCCGACCAGAGCCTCATACATCTCACTTCTGAGTCCCAGGAAGGCAAAGTCCAGCCTGAAGTGTGTCTCTCTGGTGTTCTGGAGCATAGAACAAATGTCCCATGGCTCCCACACCCATGCGTGGCTGATCCTAGTGATTCTAGTGATTCTGCACTGGCAGAATTTGGGGTCGCTTGTCCCCTTCCAGGTGACTTGGACACGTGCACTTCGGTTGCAGTCCTATCTGCCCACTGATAATCACAAACCACATGGACCCTCCAGCCTTTGCCACCTGCACCGTTGTTCCGCCCCCACCCCTCCCCCACGCCTCACACCTGCTCGAGCTTCCCTCATCCACAAAACCTCCCTGGCCCTCTGTGGCCCTCACTGACCTGCACACACACCCCCACACACTGTCCCCTTCAGCATTTGGCACTCTCGTGAATGTCCGCTTTGTTTTCCCACTGAAACTGCCAGTCCGCTGAGGGCAGAGACGATATTCATGTATTGTTTTGTTTTCATTTCCTCAAATTGCTCAGCACCCAAGGGAATCGGCACCGAGGTGCTCAGCAAGTTTGTGCCCAACGGCAGTGCAAAGCCTGGTCACAAGAAGCAAGAAACCATGTGTCACCATTGCTGCCCAAATGGCTCTCGACTTCGTACACACCCTGAGAACAGTCCCAGAAGCACTGGGCATTTGCCCCTGCCTGGGAGTGACCCCTTTACTAAGACAGACCCCTGAGAACCACGTCCCACAGTCCCGCTGGCTCCAAGGGACCTAGCACAGGTGAAGCAGACCAGTGCCTGAGTCCCACCTTCACCACTAATTAATAGTACTAATTAACTATTAACCTGGGAGGACCTTGGCCACTCCCCTCCCCTAGCCCACTCGGAAAGAATCTGGCCTTGCACCCCACCATGTGGGTTGCCCTGCTCTGAGAGGCATTTGGGTTTGGGGACCGAAGCGGACTGAGGAAAGGAGAAGAAGGGGCAGGAGAGGAAAGGGACCGGAGAGTCAGAAAGCTGGAGTGCCCAGAGAAGGAGCAATGATGAGAGATGTGGGGCATGTTCAGTGGAGCCCCCAGATACACAGATAATGGCATTTCCTTTCATGGTCTTCGATCGTCAAACTGTGATTCTCAAATGTGGTGATTCTCAGAGTCACGACTTCAATAAGGTCACAGTGATGACAATGAGCACTTACTGGACGCTGGAGTTAAGGATATCACATGCAGTCACCCCTGAGGTAGGAATCGTGGTCACAACCACATTCCAGGGGACAAGTAAGGCACAGAGAGGTTTAGAACTTGCTCCAGGTCCCACAGCTTGCTGTGGGATTTGAACCCACGCCACCCCAGGGTCCACGCTCTTGCGCTCTATGCCATCTGTAGGCAGAGACATGAAGCCCACAGGCCAGCCTCCCCAGGTTCTCCCCGCCCTGCCCTAAAAGCGAACCAGGCCCAGAACTGAGCCGTGGGCCTTGGAAACTGATCCCTGAACTGAAGTCTGAGACTCACACTCAACTCTGATTCTGCCCCATGAGGAGCCAGCTGGGGTCTGAGCCGGGGGGCAGCAGGGACAGGGCCACCCGCCCAGGGGTCTGCTGCCAGCGGGGCTCCCATGCAGAGGGAGCACAGCCCTCAGGCAGGATGGAAACCAGACAGGTCCGCAGGGTCTGCAATTAATTAAGACTGAAGGGAGCTCTGAATAACCCTTTTGTGGATCAAAAGCACTCAGATGGAAACCCAGCTGACAAACCCGAGAAAACCGACTTCATGGGCTCTTATGAGAAAACAGTTCCTACGTCAAGGGCTGAAGAAGCGCTTTGTTCCAGACCTTCGTGTGAGCACCAGCGACTCGGACTTCAAAGCGGCCGCGCCGCCCCGTTACGGCAAACACGGCCCCGCGGAAGCCAAGGCCGTCCAGGTGTCGGAAAGCCAGAAATAACACGAGGCAGCTGAAGCCAGAGCCGAGGTGCCCCTACGGCTCTCTCACCAGGTTTTATTTTCCGAAAAAGACACACACGTGCGCGCGCACCACCCAATCCGAGTGGAGGCCCGCAAGACTAGAGACTGCGCGACCCCTCCTTCAGGCGGATCCCCACTGGGCCCGGCTCGGTTTGGACTTTCCACTCACATAAAAGGCAACTGAGAACACACGGCTCCCCCTGGTTTTACAACCTGGGCTGCGCATTGGAATCACCTGGAGCTTTGAAAATTCCCCAGGCCTGTGTCCTGGCCCCAGGGGCCCCAGGGGCCCCAGTGTAATTGACCTTAGAGCCCAGACACCAGGATTTTTAAAAACCCTCCAGGTGTTGTGAGTTCAATGGTGTTTTTCACCAGAAGATAAGTTCACTAGGAACCTCCAAATGAACGTGACTTGACGGGGAATAAGGGTCTTTGCAGGTGTCACTGAGGTAAGGGTGCCTCCGTGAGGTCACCCTGGATCACAGCGGGCCTTAAATCCAATGTCTAGTGTCCTTATAAGAGGTAGAAAAGAAGACAGTCCAGAGAGACACAGAAAGACAGAGGCAGAGACCAAGTGACATGCCCACAAGCCAAGGAATGCCAAGATGGTAGGAGCCACCAGGAGCCAGGACAGAGCCTGGGAACAGATTCACCCACAGGGCCCCAGAAGTGGCCAGCCCTGCTGACAACTTGATTTGGGCCTTCTGAATGATGACAGAGTAAATTTCTGTTGTTCTAAGCCACTGAGTTGTGAGGCTTTGTTATAGCAGCCCCAGGAAATGAATCCACCAGGTACAGCCAAGACTGAGACCCGCTGACAAGTCAGTAGTTGGGACTGACTGGAATTCCTGGTGCACGAAGGCTCCTGTGTGGCCGGAGACGAAGCCAGGAAGGCTGGAGGAGGAGACTGGGTCTGTAACTCTCTGCTCACCTCCCTGGAACCAGTGGCCCCAGCCTGACTGTGCACTAGAACCCTCTTTGTCAGGCCGCCCAGAGGATCCCATTGAGCTGGTCTGTGTTGGGCTCCATGGGGGTACTTTTTTTTTGTTTTTTGAAGCTCCAGAGGCAACCCTAATTTACAACCAGGACTGTGAGCAGCTGCCAAACACCCAAGGCCTTTTGAAAGCACAGCCTGGCTAAGCCCGCATGCAAACCTGCAACCTGGCTCCCTGTCTCAGGCCAGCCAACACTGACTGACAGGTCAGGGCTTGGCTTTGCTCAGTGTCCTGGGGCTTCTGCTGGGCTGAGCGACGGGAACAACCAGAGGGAAGGCCTCCTGAGCAGCCACTCTTCCTGGCAGACTGTAGATCAGAAGGAGTTGGGTTGCTGTTTCTTTGGATTTGTTTTTGTGGTTGTTATAGTTGTCTGGTTGGTTGGCTTTTGCGGGTTTTCCTCTTTGTTTTTGGAGATGCCCCCAAGCAAGAGATGCCTGAAAGCAAACCAGAAATGCCAAGAAAGCATAGCCAATTGGGTTTCCCAGGAGGTTAGCCCAGGCAGAAGCCTTAGCAGTTGGAGGTGGGGAGCCCTGAGGGAGACCGGCCAGGGCCCCGGAGTAGCGTCCTGGGGCCGCCAAACTACTCCCATACACTGGAGGTCTTCACCCACAGAAATGAGTTGTCTCACCACTCCGGAGGCCAGAACTCCAAGATCACAGTGTTGACATGGTTCCTCCTGAGGCTGAGACAGAACCTGGTTGGGCCCCTCTCTCTCTCAGAGCTTAGGGGCTTTGCTGCAAATCTTTGGTGTTGCTTGGCTTGTAGACAAACCACCTGATCTCTGCATTCACCTTCGTATGACATTCCCCCTGTGTGTGTCTGTGTCTAAACATCCCCCGTCTTATAGTGACACCGCCATATTGAATTAAGACCCAACCCAGGGACCTCACTTTAACTTGAAGACCTCTGCAAAGACCCTATTGCAAATCAAGTCATGTGTGAGGTACTGGGGGTCAGGATTCCAACATATCTTTTGGGGGGACACAGTGCAACCCCCTAACAAGTCTCAAGTTCACACACCTGCCCAGACCCCAGAGGCTGGCACTGGTCATTTCAAGGTGGGGGAGACCAGGGACCAAGAGGACTTTCTGAGATGACCGAAGCTGCCCTGTCCAAGTTGTGCCAAGTGAGCGAGTTATTCAGCCCTCACAGATTCTGGGGCCTCAACCTGAGATCTTTGGTCCAAGGTTGAGGGTGAACGAAAAAGGGGATACGTCTGAGGTCAGAGTGCGGGTGTCAGGGTTCCTCAGTGTGCGTTCAAGGGCAAGGAAAACTCCAGAAGGTGTTCTGTCTGGTGACAACCCAGGGGGCTGACTCTGGGTTTTTGTTAAGAAAAGACATACTCACAATAGGGACTAGGCTGTCACCCTTTAGAACAACACCCCTACTTATTTCACACTGAAACAAGCTGCTCCTAAGCATCTTTACCAAAAGTAGCTATTTCAATCCTTAACAGACCAGACTCAGGAAAAGAAAGTAGGTGCTCAGTTAAAGACCATAAGTGGTGATATTAAACCCAAGGTCTTAGGTGCTCATTAGAGACAAAGTCAAGCCCTAATCCTCTGAGTTCTAGAACTTTCTGTACTTGGCACTACACTCACCACACCCTACCTTTCTAGGAAGTTGACCGAAGGCTCTGACATACTCTCCCTTCCCTTCCCTTCCTCCTTCAAGGCCCAGCCCTTGGCCACAGACCACAACCCACTCTGCTCTCCCTTTCTCACCCCCTCCCTGCCCAGCATGAGACCACAGAAGGGCAGCTCCCCTGGGATCTGGCTGGTTACTGGGCCACAGAGGGGTTTGTTGGCTGAATTCATTCATGAACGGGCAACAGTCTCAGCTGATTACTTGAAAGGTTCAATCTTAATTTCAATTTCTATGTCTTGTAGTTAGTGTCGCTGGTGAGAAACAAAAGTCTCCTTTATAGATTGAGACAAAAACAAAAACAAAACACCTTCTCATGAGCTAAATAAACATTGGTTCATGGACACAGATGGGCATCGTTTATAACAGTAAAAAAAAATTACTGTGTGAATACCAGGAGGTTGAACAAATACACTGGGAATAAAAATTAATTGCACACATTGGCAAGATGGGTCACCCTGAAGGAATAGCATAGCCAAACACTTTAACATTCGAAGATGTCTGTAATGAATTGCCAAGTGAGGAGAAAGCAGGTTCTAAGTTGTCTGTCTCCTGGGTCCCTTAGAATATGAAAGATTGACCCCAAATCCTTAGCAGAGTATTTGAGTGGCAGAAAGTAATTTCCTTTCAATTGATCAGTTTTCTACAATGAACAAACATTAGTCCTTTCATAACAAAAGAGTGTTCTTTAAATAAAGGGGAGACACTTCTGCTCCTGGTACTGCCCCCCTCCACTCTCAGGGACCTCTCAGTGGGGGAGATTTGGAAACCCAGCACTGGTCGAAAGACCAGCCCCTCCGGATGGGCCCAGAGGCCACCAAAGAAAAACCAAGTCCATGACTAGAATTCCATCCAGTCCCGGGCAGCCAGGGCCTCACACTGGCTGAGTCTCTGCCTCCGCCCTCTGCAGGGTCATTGCCATCTGGCCTGAGTGCCAGTGCGCCCCCAACTGAGCACCAACTCCCCGTGAAGCCTGGGTCCAGTTTCCCCTGCAGCACCCCGAGCTTTCGTAAGAAAAGAGAAGTGAGACTGGAGAACAGGAGAAAGGCCATGAGGAACCAGTGATACCGCACATACAGCGTTAGCAAAACAGTCCTTCGGCTTCAAATGTGAAAACAGAAACACCCCTTGAACACATCAGATGACATGTCAGCAATGAGTCTAGTAATGCCCTGACATTTTGAAGGAGTGATGAGCAGAAACCCTCTAACGACGGTGACCCAACAGGAAGTCACCTGGGGTTTCTGTTGTGACAATGTGACAGGAGCAACTGACCCCACAATGCAGCAAGATGTTAAATTCAGTTACAGGTTGGAGGTCAGTGAAAATGAAGACTTAATTTGCTCCTACCCAAATTCACGGACACTTGAACTCAATCTGTGGTTAACAATGGTTCATCTTCTCCACCCATGTGGGCCAGGTTAACACTCGCCTGTGACCCCATGAGCCCGTAATGGCTGAGCAGCAGGCCCCTGTGAACAGTGTCCTTCACAAAGATCCTACTCTCTCCCCCTCACAACCAGCTCCATGTGAGGCAGGACCTCAGCGAGATGGGGCCACCTGGCAGGTGCAGCCACGCTGGCCTCTCCCCATCACACCTGCCGCTGCCATTGCAGTTGGATCAGCCCACCCGCCCAGTAACCCTGACAGAAAACTCGAGAGTCATCAAGGGAGGAAGAAAGTGCCCAAGAGATACCGCTCCTCTCCTTCCCGCCATGCCCCACCTGTCGGAGTCCATGTGTGGAAACTGGCCAACATATACTTAGGAGTTCCTGTTGCCCAGGTGAGGAGGGGCTCTGTCCAGGTGAGGAGGCCCACAGAAAGGGTCCATCCATTTTGGAAGGAGCTGAGAGTCACAAAAATGGCAGGCTGCCTGTCTTAAATTAAATTGAATAAGCAAAGCCACAACCTCATTCAAAGGCCCATTCAACACACAACAGTCAAAAGTGAACTTTCTCAGCTTCTTTTTAGAGTCCACCGGGCAGTGGGCAGTTTCCAACCATAGGCGGTGGCTCTGGGATGAAGAACAGGTTCAGCAGGACGTCGTCTTCAAACACTGCCCCCCAAGCACCCACGGTGACTCCTCATTTCCTCATTTCATTCATAAAAAGAGACTCCTCCGAGTCTCTTCTGAGCATGACCTTACTTAGAAGCCTCATGAACTGCAGGTGCGAGTCAGATTTCTATAAGCAGTTTGGGTGATTTTTTCTTGAATGGAATTGTTTTGCTCATCTGTTTCACTTCCTCTTTGGGGATACCAAGGAACACAAGTTCCCCTTTTCCTGGTATTAGAAGCACGTCACTTCGCGTATAAGACAATAAAAGTGGACAATAAGGCTGGCTTCATTGTTTGACAAATTGTCCCCACTATGAGATTTGGGGAACTGTGGCTTCTTGTTTTCTTTTTCAGCCACAGCATGTGAGTGGGCCTCTGAGGCATGCGTGTGCCTGACATGCAGAGCAGGGATGGCAGGGCAGGGGTTCAAGGGCATATCTGTCCCCTAAGCCCCATGGCCTCGCAGCAGCTGAGTCACACCCAACAGCAGGCGAGGGGAGCTCAGCTCAGGGGTCACATCCCTGAGCTTCCTCTGCCTCAGCAGCACTTGAACCTTCTGCAAGCTTTGGGTGTGACCAATGAAGTCCACCATGAAGAGAACCCCTTCTGATCTACTAGTTGACAACATCTCAAGTTGATCCAAAGACAAAAGAGCAAAAACACATTGACTGCCCCCCGCCCCAACAAAATACAATGGAGTTGGATGCAAATGGTGACATAGATGTCTTCCCTAGCCCGGGACAGGTGAGCAGAATGCTGGGAGGGCTGTGCATGCGACTCCAGTGCAGCAGCAGGAAAGAACACAATGTCACGGAGAGCTGTAATGGGTGAGATCCAGAGTCCATTATCACATGGCCTCCAAGGGGGTGGACGCATCATAATTCCACCCAGAAGCCCACAACGACCGCCTGACAGGGTCCTCCTGGGTCACTGACCTTCTGTTTTCAGGAGCAACACCAAGTTCTACTCTTCTTCTCCCATGGAGTCCTCATGAGCTTAAACTAACTGTATTCTTTAAATCTGTCCCTTTTTGAAGTTTTCCCGAGCCCTTCCATCTGTGTCTGAAAAGGTTCATTCCATGTCAACCCTGCGCCATCCCACATCCCTCTGATTCTTTTTCTCAGTCCCAAGGGCACGGAGTCCCTCATGCTGTGTAGCAGAGTGAGAGGCAGGTGTGAGCAAGCACAGAGGCTGAGAGTGAACACGTGGGAAACAGATAGACATGGCCGGGGCCCTGCTGGGCACCTTCCTGTGTGACCGTGGGCAGTCACTCTGTTCACAGAGGAAAGAACATTCACATAGAGCACTGCTAGCTCTGTCCATCCCAAGATAGGGCTCTGGAACTGGGAGTTGTCCCCTGTGCTGAATGTTACCACCAGCCCAAGGACAGGCTGGAGGTGACCCCACCAAGAGGCCTGCAGTCACCTTCCAGCAAAGGAGGGGGTCCTGCTCTTATTGGCCAGATCTGGGGGTGCTGAGCTTTGAGCTAGCTGCCAAGAAACCACCACAGACCTCGAGTGCCAGGGAAGTCTCTGTTCCAGGCACATGCGAATGCCCTGGGAAAATGTCTAGATCCTCAATGTCTCACTCAGTGCAGAGGAGGCCAACGAAAACGCGTCCGGCTGCATTACCGCACAAACTCCAGAAGTGAAAGGGGAGAGGGAGTGTCATGCGCGGGACCACCAGCCAGGGAATGACAGTGGGTGAAATGAGAGGTTCAAGAGACGTGCAGTGAAAAGTGCCCATTGGGGAAACTGTGACATGGAATCTTAAACTGCCAAGGATCTGAAGCCCAGATAAATACCACAAACTAATCTCAGCCAAGGAAAGTGTGATTCTCTCCTTGGAAATAGGCGCATTCACATTAAGGCTTATAAACAGGCCATTTAATAATTCCTCCCAAAGGAAGAAACTTGAGCATTGATTCTTCAGTGTGGCCACAGACAGGAGGGGCTCCCTGTCAAGTGACTAACTTGAAGTCGCTGGGCTCCTATCCCATTAGGGGGCCTAGAAAGGCCCAGCCGCACAGCCCACCCAGGTTTAATCTGGATGGAAACAAGACAGAAACATCTGGGCCAGGGGAGTGGGAAGGGAAGGATATATATTATTTTATGAACATTTTCAAAACTTATACACACACATACTTTTTTTAACCACAGAAAGACAGTACATCTTTCCTGTCCTATAGAACAAACTCTACTGAGACATTCAAATGGTCAAAAGAAGAAGCAGAAACATGGAAGAAATCTTGCCTTAGGTATCCTACCCAGGAAGAACGGAAAATGCAGGGGGAATAGGCTCTTTAAGGAAAACTTGGGAAATATACAGAAGTTGAAGGAAGAATGAGGAATCACTCATATTCCCCCCCACTGAGCCACTGGTCACATTTTTTTCATTTCCTTCCACATTTTTTCATTGAATATACTTATTTCAAAGGCTATATGCACTTTTTCACTTAATATTACATCATGCCACTGTCCATATTATCACCTGCTCTTAGCAACCATCGTCTCAATGTCTGCACCACATCCCATCGATGGGATGCTCTGATTTACCTGTATCCATTCCCCTACCTTCAAATATTGTTTTGAATCTCTTCCTAATAATAACCACATAGCTGAGACTATCTCTGAGAAAAAATCTGTGTGTTTCTTACGACTGTAACCTTGTGCTATTTGTCCTTACAGTCTCAGCAGTACATGGGGGAAATGAAGAGAAATGAACACAGGAATAAGAGGATGGATGGATGGATGGACGGACGAATGGATGGATAGACAGATGATGGATGGCGAGATCATGGAAGGATGGGTTGGTGGATGTGAATGGAGGGTGGGATAGACTGAAGGCATTAATCACAGGCTTTCTCAGTCTCAGAGTTCACAAACAAAGCATCGTCTCTTCAGCTAGAATATGCATCACCCGCTATTTCTGGTATGACAGCCAAACCTCCTAGGTATTTCTGTTTTGGCACAGGCTTCATCTACCCTTTTTGGAAAGTGAACCCTTTTTTGGTTTCTTGAAAATCTGGAAGAGGGTCCCATCACAAAACCCATGTTTTCCTCAAGCTGCCGTGTATTGAACACCTATTGTTTTTACTTATTTGGACCAGGCACAAAGAGGCAAAGGTGAGAAGACCCTGCTGGCCTCTGGGTGGCTGGGCCGCGCCTGGACACCAGGTAGACGAGTAAATCAAGGCCGGCTCGTACATACTCCAAGGAGGGCAGACCAGGCTCATTCTGGTGGCTAGTCCCCACGGAGGATCGGGGAGCTGACCTTTGGGCTGAGGGAATGAGTACAGATGCCAGGGCTGGGTGTGGAAGATCGGGAGGGCATTCCAGACAGTGGAGACACAGGGGACCCAAACACACCAGGGGCCTCATCTGCTGGAGCTCAGGAACCAAAATAGAAAAGGGTGACAGGGGGAGGCCCGTAAATTGAGGCAGATCCTGGGGGCTGAGTGTGCCAGTGCCAGGGCTAAATCTTCACTCAGGCAGCTCCCACCTGTGAAGCCTTGGATTTATGAGCCATGGGGCTGCTCCAGCCCTTTAGGGGCCTGGGCGCAAAAGAGTTCTTAAAAGCCAGGTCAAGACATGGCCCCACAAGTGACTGTATTCCAAACAGAAGGAGGACCTGTGGGCAAGGGTCAGGTGGCCCACTCATGGGAGCAGTCAGGAGAGGAAAACCCACCTCCTGAACCTGCCACCATCATGGGCCATGCCCGGGCAGCTGAAACCCTCCATGACCGTAGCATCTTTCTCTGCTTCCCCCGCCATGGCCTCCCTGTCCCCTGCCTGTCTCCGCCTCCTGGTCAGCTCTGCCTTCCTCTCTGAGAACTCACCCCCACTCCCTGCCACCTTGTTTACACTCAGGCCTGTCCCCACTCCCAAGGCCTCTCTCCCTTTAAAGGTCCTCTCTGCCTGGGTCATTCAACTCAAAAGTTCACTGGACCAGCGTTCTCCCTCCGAGGGCCTGGAGCCCTGGTGCCTTTGAGAGCCAAACACGCTTTCTCAAAAGATGACCTTGGGCAAGAAACAACTTGTTCCTTTTCCCGTGACCTGAACAAGATATTAAGGAAGTGAGAACACCAGTCGGACAAGGAAGTGGAAGTTAACGTTGAGGGGAATGGAACAAGACTTGTGAGGTTCAAATTTTAAGCAATAAACATGAATGTACTGTTTCCCTTTCTTGCAAAAGTAGCCTGGGGCCACCTGTGGGCTAGATGCCTTCCAGTACAGTAAGATGGGTACCCTGCCTGTGTCCCCAGTCCACACAAGACCCATGTCCCAGCAGCCGTGATTAAATACTCATTCCACAAGCGAAGAAAGACAGCTCCGACAGTGTCTTCTGCCAGCCTGCCACTTTCTGAACAGAGAAGTGTCAAACATGCAAAAATTGCTGGCCGGTGTTCTTGAACAATCAAGGGCGGTCGTTGTCAGCATTTCAAAGTGCTGATGAAAGAATCACCTTCAAACCTACATAAAACCTGCCCTTTCCCGTGGTGCCCTCCTCTGCAGAACCCCTATCCTGTTAACGAGGCTTCCTGCAATTACACCCGTCACATTTGCATCTGTTTTTCATCAGAAGCCCAAGTGTCAGCCCTTTGGCACCGGGGCCAGCTGGCCCTAATGCCTGGGAGCACAGCTGTCGGTGACAACTGGCAATCTCCCCCCTTAATTACTTCGATCCTGCGAACCGCGGGGGGGCCAGCCCCGCAGCGCTGGGGCAAAAACCTAATACGGCACCGTCTGGAGATTTTCCACATTCACTCAAACCAGGGGTCGGGAATTAAAGTGTCTCTGACATTAGGCTGCCGTCAAATCTCCTGAACACCTCTTTGCAAAGTGAAAATGACCCTCAGTCCAAAAGCTGGCTCCATCAGAAACCTGCAGGGAAGATCAAAGAGGCAGGGAGAGCCTGTGGTTTTGGTGAGCTCGCACTGAGAAGAGAGGGTTTCGCAGAAAGGGGCGGGCTGGCGGCCGACACCATGCACAGCACTGCACAGTTTTTTAATCTCAGTTCGGCACATGCACACTAAAAAGCCCAACCCTAAACCTGGGTTATCACCTCCCCACGTCACCGTTCCCACCTCAGGTCTCAGAAGTCTGGAAATACTCGTGCGTGGAGGGCACCGGAGTGATGGATGAAAAGCCATCAAGGCTCACGATAGCCCCAAATTGGCCTGGGCTGTTGCAGCAGCAGGTCCTGCCTCATTATTCTTGGTGGAAACTGACCCAGAATGACATAGGAAGGTTGGTGGGTCAGTTACCCCTAGGAAAAGGACAGGGTCAGAAGTCAGCCCAAGAGAAAATTTGGCCTCAGCACCCAAGGCTTCCCATCTCCATCTCCGGAAACTTGTGTCTAACAAGGCAGATATGAGTGCCGTGAACCCTGAGTGCCGCTCAACCTCTGAACTTATCAAAGACACCAGCAAACACGCGGAGCCATTTATTCCGCAGTTACCCATGGGCAGTGAAAAGAGGGAGGGAGCAAGAGAGGGAATAGGCTCACAGGACATTGGTGGGCACACTTATTTGTTGGCATCTTTATGGCTTCCCCCTAAAGACAATCAGCATTGTCACCGATGGCTTCCCCTTTGGCTGTTCAATAAATAAAGAGCCTTTTTTAAAAAAACGTGTTTTTTTTTTAATCCCTTTCCAGCTTCATCTCAATTATCTCAAAGGGGAAAATCTCAATTGCATTGACTGAGTCTTTTAAAATAGATTAATTGACTGTCATAAAATTGTCTAAGTTAGGTTCAGTGATCATGGAAACACAAAGTCCGAGCCAGGGCAACTGTTGGCTTTCTGGAGCAGAGGCGGACGTTCCCAGAAGGCTCTGAGAGTTTGCTGTTACACTGTTTTGACTTCAGAGAGTGGGGAGAAACAGTCTTCTACTAGAAATAAAGGCCTATTTTCTGTGGTAACCTGGGAACGGACCCCGCCTGATGAGGTCACCCAACTCTGCAGGGGGAGTGCCCCTGATAAATCCATCGGAATGGAGTGCCCATCTCTCAGTGTCTAGAATGACTTAGAACTTTTACATGGTTACAGCATCCAGCAAGTGCCAAGCCTTCACTCATTCATTCTTTTTCATTCATTAATGCATCCAACAATATTTACTGAGGGCTTACTCTGGGCCAAGCACTGTGCTAAATATATTCAGCACAGGGGTGAACAAGACAAGGCCCTGTCCTCATGGAGTCCCATTCTAGTGACAGAGACTCAATACCACATAAGGTCACCTGTAATATTGACTCAGGTAGAGAAGAAAAATAACACCATGGGAGTAGACAGAGAGCCGTGGCAGGGGCCAGGGATTCTCAGAAGTGTCAGAAGAAACCCCTCTTAGGTGGTGATATTTGAGCAAACACCTGCTTGAAGTCAGGGAAGAACCAAATATGTGGGAAGAGCTTTCTAGGCAGGGGAAATAGCAGTCCTTACCTAGGCACAAGCTTGTCGTGTTGAAGGAACATCCTGTCAAGAAGGCTAGGGTGACCGCACTCCTGTCAGAATGACTGTCATCAAAGAGACGAGAGATAGCAAGGGCTGGCGAGAGTATGGAGAAAAGGGAGCCTCGGCCATGGTGGGTGGGGGTGCAGGTCACTGTGGAAAACAGTGTGGAGGTTCCTCAAGAAGATAAAAGTGGAGCTGCCACATGACCCGGGAGTTCCACTCCTGGGTATTTATCCAAAGGCACAAATCAGTATCTCAAAAAGGTACCTGCACTCCCATGTCCCTGCAACATTATTTACAATAGCCAAGACATGGAAGCAGCCGAAGTGCCCAAGAACAGATAAGTGGATAAAGAAAACAATACACACACAATGGAATATTATTCAATCATGAAAATGAAGGAAATTCTGCCATTTTCAACAACATGGATGGACCTGGAAGACACTATGCTAAGTGAAATAAGGCCAACAGAGAAGACAGATGCTGTGTGATCTCACTTTATATACATGGAACCTTAAAAAAAAAAAAACTGATCTCACATACACAGGAAACAAGTTGGTGGTTTCCGGAGGTGGGGGCTTGACAGTGGGAGAAATGGATGAAAGTGACCAAAAGGTACCAACTTCCAGTTATAAGATAAATAAGTCATGGGGATACCATGTACAGCAGTGACTACAGTTAACAATACCTTACTTTACTGTATATTTGAAAGTTGCTAAGAGAGTAGACCTTAAAAGTTCTCATCACAAGGAAGCCCGTTGTGGTGACCATCTCACAGTATATACATACAGCAAACCACGATGTTGTGCCTCTTGGATTAACACAATGTTATGTGCCGATTACATCTCCATCTCGCTAAAACGGGATAAAAGGTTAGAGTGCAGTGCACGGGTAGAAGGGGGTGAGAGATGAGGTTGAAAGAACAGGCCGTGTCGCTGTCAGCAGCTGTAGGGAATTTGAATTCTTTTGAGGTTTCCCTTTGTCTTCGGCGGCCAACAGTTTTACTCGGATGCACTGAGACGTGGTTTTCTTCCTATTAGTCTTGTTTGAGATGCGGAATCCTCCTGAAACATGTGGTTTGATATCTGGCATCTGTTTTAGAAATTTTGTCGTCATTATCTCTTCAAATATCACTCCTGCCTCATTTTCTCCCTTCTCTCCTATGGGACTTGAAATATGTGTATTCGACCTTTTCTCTGCATCCTTATGCCTCTGACTCTTCTATGCTTTCGTCTCCATGTGCTTCCTTCTAGATAGTTTTCTTATTCCAGTTCACTAATTTTCTCTTCAGCTGTGTCTGATCTGCATGAAAACTTGCGGCCTTAGTGTACCATATTTTTTATTTCCAAGATTTTCTTTTGATTCTCTTTTTCAGCTTCTAGTTCTCTGCCAAAATCCTCAACTTGTATTTTTTCCTTGAATGTATTAAGCACAGTTAGTGTAAGTCTACTAATTGGATTACATCTTAATTCCCTCTCTTAAAAAAAAAATATTGTCTTTTCTCCTCATGCACAGATTATTTTGATTGCATGTCAGACATTATGTTTAAAAAACAGAGCTGTAGGAGGGTGTTACATTTTCCAGGGCTAATGGTAGCTATGGGTACTAGCAACTCCTAATCTCATTCATTTTATCTGGAATTAAAACAATTCAGACTGGACTTCCCTTCTTGAGAGGGCCAATCTATTTTTTATCAATCCTGCCTCTAAGACTGTAGCCCTGCAGGGTTTTCTCAAGCCAAATGGGAGCATGAAGGAGTCCAGGACCTCCAGTTCTTTGCCGGCTCTGAATGCCCATATTTATTCTCCTACCCCTTTTGTCTACCATCAGCTCTGTTATCTCCTTACTCTCAGCTTCTTTCTTATTCTTCTGCAAAGAGGACACTGAGGAGAACATGGTCACAGATGCTGGCTTGCCTTTCTGCATTTCATTCCTCTCCCAGATCTTGGCCCTGAAATTGGTCACTGCCTTGTTAACTCTCCAATGCCTTTAAGCATTTTTCATATTTTCTCCATAGCTGTTCTCAGAGGGAGAGTTGGATTTCAATCTGTGTGTGTGTGACAAATTGCTTGCAAAAATAATCCAAATTCTCCAGCACTCCTTCTACATATATACAGATGCACACATACTATTTATAAACATGTTCTATTTTAGTAACTAGAAAATGTAGAATGTGTACATTATCAGATAGACAGAAGGATGGGGAACAGTAAATATAAACAAAAGGTTTCATGGTTTCCTGTCCTCTCCACTGGGGAGACCACAGATCTAACGATATATGGGGGAGGAGCTAACTACTGTGGATCAGGTAGACTAGTGCACAGGGGATGAGAAGGGCTTGGATTCATAATGTGTTTTGAGGGTAGCGTTGAAAATACTTGCTGATGAATTGATGTGAAGTGTAAAGGAAAGAGAGTAGGGTCAAGGGCAAATTTGATGTTTTTGGTCCAAGCACTTGGGTGAATACAGGGGCCACTGGCTGTTGTGGGGAGGACCAGGCTTGGAAGCAGGGGATGAAGAGTCTGGTGTGCAGAGTGGCAGAGTAGAGATCCTAAAACCTGAATCAGCAGCAGCTCTTCCTCAAAGAAACCCTTCCCATTTCAGAGTTGGAGCTCCCCAGTGATACCGGGAATCCCTCAAGAGGGCAGGGCTGTTGCCAAAGACAGAAAGCCAGGGCGCCTCCCTCTCATGAAGCTGCACTCAAGGAAGTTGTGTAAACTTACAGCCCAGCTCTCCCCAAACCTTTCTCGGGCTGTTCCCACCACTTTCCAGCTGCGCTTGCAGCAGCTTTAAGGCCTCTGGGCCAACATGTCCCCGTCTCGGTGCTTCAGAACACCGGTTCTACAAGTGACATGTTCTGCCACAGAAAAGGGCACAAAGAACAGGAGGAGGAGGAGACAAAGAAGAAGAAGGGAAAGGAGCAGGAGGAAGCAGGTTCTCATGACAAGTTTGGAAAGGGCTACGCTGCACTGCTCGCACATAGTGAAGAGGTTCTGGTCTCACTGCAGGACTTCTCAGAGCCTTCAATGAGCTGAAGTGCACTGACTCCCTAAGAACACAAGGTCTGTAGTAGTTCCCAGACTTGATTTTCTACGTGACCGCTTATAGCGCATGAGGTCATTTTGTTCTACTGAGCAATTCAGGAGACACTGCTCTAGACCAGGGGTTGGCAACTGCAGCCCAGGGTCAGATTCTGCCCGCCACCTGTTTTTGTATGGCCCTCAAGTTTAGTTGTTACGTTTTTAAATGGTTGTTTAAAAAAATCAAAAGAAAGACAATATTTCAAGATGGGTTACTTGAAGTTCACATTTCAGTGTCCACAATAAAGTTTTATTGGAACACACACATGCTCATTTGCTTACATATCACCCAAGGCTGCTTTCTTTCAAAAGCAGCAGCGCTGAGTAGCTGTGACAGAGACCGTAGAGTTCACAAAGCCAAAACATTTAGTATCTGGCTCTTGACAGAACTTTGCCAACCCCCGCTCTAGACCTCCTACATGAGACAGCATTAAAATAAATGCTCTCCAGAGGGTTCGTAGGGAAGTGAAACTACTCTGTGTGGTACACAATGGTGGATACGTGTCATTACACATTTGCCCAGACCTACAGAATGTACAACACCAAGAGTGGACCCTAATGTAAACTGTGGACTTGGGTGATGGTGATGTGTCAGTACAAGTCCATCACCTGTAACAAATGCACCGTTCTGGTGGGGACAGTGATCGGGGGAAGGCTGTATGTGTTGGGGGCAGAGAGGGGTTGGGGAGGATACAAGGTATAAGGGAAACCTCTGTACCTGCTGCTCAATTTTGCTGTGTCCCTGAAAATGCTCTAAAAATAGTCTCTTTTTTTGTCCTGGTCAGTGTGGCTTAGTGGGTTGGCCATCATCCCTCAAAGCAGGGGGTCACCCGCTCAATTCCCAGTCAGGGCACAGGCCTGGGTTGTGGGCCAGGTCCCCAGTCAGGACACATTCAAGAGACAACCAATCAATATTTCTCTCTCATTTCAATGTTCCTCTCTCTTTCTTTCTCCTTCCCTTCCCCTCTGTCTACAAATAAATAAATAAACATTTTTAAAATAAATTTTAAAAATAAAAAGTCTATTTTTAAGCACAATGTGTTCCCACTTGTGCAAAAGAAATGTGTGCACATGTGTGCATATACAACACGTGTGTATTTGTTTACTTACAGATGCATACGATATCTCCAGCAGAAACTAGTCAGATGGACTGCAGAGAAAGAACCAGGTGTTTGATGACTTGTGTTGAGGGGAGAGCCTCCTACATGTTATTAATTTTGAACCATGTGACTCTATTATCTATTATAATTGAGAAATAATTTTTAAAAGATTTTATTTATTTTTAGAGAGAGGGGAAGGAAGGGAGAAAGAGAGGGAGAGAAACATCAGTGTGTAGTTGCCTCTCACCTGGCCCCCACTGAGGACCTGGCCTGCAACCCAAGCATGTGCCCTGACTGGGAATCGAACTGGTGACCCTTTGGTTCACAGCCCACGATCAATCCACTGAGCTACAGCAGCCAGAGCGAGAAATAATTTTTAAAAATATGTGCTCTTTCCTTCCGTATCCCTCCTCAATTCCAGTCACCTCTGAGAGCAGGAGCCCTGTTCTATCACTGTCTGCATCTGGCAGAATCTGGCTCAGCGCTGGGCACCAATATCTCTGGGGTGGTTTTCTTGCCAAGAGTCCAATACTTGTTCGGAGGTGGCACTTTTTTAAGGCCATTAGGAGGCACACGGAGACCAGCAGCTGCAAGAATATATCTGAGGGGGAAACAAAGCCACTCTGTTCCTCAGAGAGCAAGGACGGCCCGCTGCGCAGGGAGTGTGGCAGGGATGCACGTGCGCCCAGTGCACATGGTGCCGGAATCAGTTTTCTTCCAGAAAAGGGATTTAAACGACACGATTGAGTTACGTGATGTATTAGTCTCAGAGCGTTCAGCACCATTAAGTGAGGATCAGAGCTAATCCCCCAGTCTGCGGTCGCCTTGAAAGTGAAATAAGAGCGATGGAGTAAGAGAATAAAAATCAAAAGAGCTCTGTCCATGGCTAAGGACCCTCATTCCGATGAGGCCCACCCCAACTCTGTGGGGCCCAGGGTGCGAGTCACCGAGGAGGCCTGCAAACCACACGTCTGAACTTTAGAAGTGATAAATCAAGTTGACAAACTGGTAGGTTGTGTTCTGGCCTCCCACCTTGAGAAGGACACCTGACAATAACCTGGACAACTGGGTTGAGTTTCAAGATCTTTCACTCCCAGGAGTTCCAGCATGCCCCTGGTCTCCAGTACCGACCCCTCCCCTCCAGCCCCCCACCTGCACTCTCCCCTTTTCTTTGCCCACCTGGCTCTGCCCACCCCCTAGGAAAGCTCACACACCTGTGGACGTCCAGCTCACCTGGCTGTCCATGCACCGCCCTCTCAAACAGCAAGGCTCCACCACCTGCCACAGGTTCGCTCCAGGACCTAGAGCAGAGTCTAGAGCAGGGGGTCATGGACTCAGCCCCACAGACTCCTGGCTCCACGGGGAAGTCAAGGTGAGGCCCTTCTTGTCCAGGCCTCAGGGCAGGACTGAGTCCAACATACAGCTCAGTTCCCCGCCCTCCCTCCTCACCTTCACAGTGCCAGCAGCTGCTTCTGGTCAGGTGCTCCCTGTGTGCCCAGCACCCCTCCGTGTACTCTACACACATCATTTTACTGAACAGCAAAGTCTTTCCCCAAAGCTGAGTGTCAAGAGGGATTTTTGTTTGTGTCTCAGCAAGACTGTCCCTTGAGAGCCTATTCTCGCTGAGGATTTTCTTTTTTTTTTTTTTATGTTGTTCAGTTACAGTTGTCCTGCCTTTTCCCCCATTGTTCTCCAAGGAGAACTCCAGCTTTCAGTCCAGAAAAGGAGTAGGAAGAGTTGGGGGGCAGCGGACATGGAGACAGGAACCTAGATGAGCCTGCAGAACCACCTACTTGGCCTGAGTACATCATGCCGGGGGCTGAGTGCCCTGGTGAGGGAGTGTGGGCTGTCAGAGCGTGTGGGTGGGCTGGAAGGAATCTGAGGAGCAGGATGGGTATCTAGAGAATGTTTGCTCCTTGATAAAGAGAGTCAATTAAAGAGAAATAGGTCTGCCTCTAACAGACTGTGTGTTGAGGTGATGGCTGGTGCAGCAGCAGCCATCCTTACATCAGGAGAGGAAAAGCATGGGGAGTAACCATTTCAAAGAACGCAGGGATCCTGGCCCTTGTGGCACCTCTGAGCCACTGGACCCCAGCAGTGCTGCTACCTCGGAGACATACAACGTGGTTCGGGGTATTTAAGCCTTTTTCACCAGGATTCTGCATGGCCCATAGCCCAAAGTTTCCTAATGAAAATGGATTCTTTCCTGCTCAAACATGGAAAGTTTCTTTTCTGCAAAGAAACGTAACATCTTTGCTCTCCCTGGAAAAAGCAAAGGGAGGGCAAGCAGATCACCAATAACACCAGCATGTTTTGTGAGAAGAAACTGTCCAAGCAGGGATGGTTCTTGTAGGAGAGAAAATTACTTGAAAGTAATTAATGAAACAAAGGACAGCTTTGATGGAGGCAGCAAGAAACGGCTGGCAAGGAAATGAGGAAGATAAGTAAGGACACTCAGAGTGATCTGGCTCCTAGACAGGGGTGTGAGGAAGACGTCGGCTTCTTCAGAGCCCTGACATCAAGAAACTGAGTGAGTCCAATAAGCTCTCTGGGCATCCACGTTTTCATCTCCAAATTAGGAATAATTACAAAACCAACCCCTTCTACAGCAAGTGGGTGAGTGTGATAACATGAAAGCAAGCTTTCCCGAGAGCCCATGGATGTAGAATCTACCGCCCACACAAACAACCCCATCTAGTAACCTCATGGCCTTGGGGGGTTAACGTGCCACTGCTTTGACGAAGACGAGGAGCTGGATAAATAAGTCTGCTCGTAACTCCTTCCAGACACCAGCTTGGGCCACGCACTTTCTTAGATCCCTGCCCCCACTAAAGAGAAACCCACTCTGGCCTCTGCCCCCAACCTGGTCACTCAGGAGGTTCTCAAGGGGAGTCCCGCCCATTCTGTGAACAGTCTGGCCAAATGTCCAATCACCACCTCTGTGGCAGCTGCTTCCTCCTTCAGCTCCTCCCCTAGGCCCAGATCCCAGATCTCACTGTGCCCACTAGGCACTGCCTCCTGCCACGTGCACGAGGCAGTGCAGGACATCTGTAGCTGCCCAGTGACTGCACACTGGATGTCTAGAAGCTCTTGTCTAAGCTAATAACTCTTACCAACACAGTGATATGCACCAGTTAAAATAAATCCACTTAAAGTCCAAACCTAGGTTGGCTGCTCATGCTACAGGGTGTTTGCAAGTATTATATACACAGTTAAGAAAAAAGCAATCAACAAACTTCACCGCTCTTGGTTGTTGAAGTAAACAAGGACACTCTCCATGGGGTGATGATTTTTTACTCTGCCACTCAGAGGGCAGCAATCTTGGGTGTGGTTAGTAACTGCAAGTTTCATGCCGAATATTTCCTCATATCCTCCAAATTATAATTTCTATGTTGAATCAGACCTCATTCATTCAGAAAGCACCCCTTATTGATACAAAGAAAGTACGTGGCCCCAGGAAACAGAGTCTGGGCACAAGGGTGGCACACGAGAAACATGCAGTGTCTATTGCAATACACCTGGAACCACCCCATGGACTGGCAGCATGAGCCACCCAGAGGCACCAGCCCCTGCGAAATCTTAAATATGTAAATAAATAAATAAAACGAATCCATGAAGACAGTCAACTGGTCTTGCCATCTTCCGTCTCAGATGCTCCAGGGAGACAGATGGACCAGGGGAAGAAACAGTGACCCTGAGTGCCTCTCTTGATTTGCCACCTGAGTAATATATTCTGGACTGCAAGCTATGCAAGAAAGCCTGGAAAGGGAAGGAAGAAAGGACCACCCTTGGACAGAGACACACAGTCAAGTTGAGAGGCTGGGCCATATGCATATCTTTGTCTGGGTTGAAATCTATTTTCTCTGGGTTCGATGGATGATTATAGCACCCAGAATTTTCCAGAAAATGTCAGACGAGTTTACCACAGCAATTAAACTGTCTGCCATTGGCAAGAAGTTTGGCTTAAGGTTTACTAAAGTTAAAGCTATCATGAAAAGAAAAATATGAAAATGTTGGATGCTTTGTGCATCCATCAGGCTGAGCAGCAGGAGGCCTCGGAGACCCTTAAGGGAGAACGGCTCCCCTGAAAGGTATGGTTTTCGTGTCGGCACGCTGGTATTTCAGAACCCAAAAGCACTCCCGAAATGAATTATTCCTCCAGAAACTCGCTGCCTAATCCTGGGATTGGCAAAGTTAAAACTTCACTAGGAAATTCAGCCAAGCAGCTGAGATTAACACTCCTTATCATCTTCCCAAACTGCAAGTTATTTTCAGGAAACCAGACTTGAATATTAACTGAATTTCCCATGGCCTCCCGACAGTTTCTTTAAAGTAAATAACTGTCTAAAATGATGACAGTGAAACCTGTGGTTTAAAATTCTGAGTGTCTGCAAATTCTTATATTCTCTCAGTGAAATTTCCTGGCTGAACCAAGGCTTTCACGAGAAAGGACAAGGAGCTGTCTATTCTCTGATTGCACGTGTGCCTGGGAACCTGATGATTATTTCCAGTTACCTATCTTTAGCCAAGAGCTGCTTTTTATTCTTTCTTGAGAAAAAAAAATATATATATATTCCAGGAAGCAAAAAAAGTAGAGTTGAGTTTTATTCTCTGAACAAGGGAGAGCAAACCAATATGTCTTCCTCATTTTTTCCAGGAATGAATGACATATGGTTCTTCTCATCTTCAAACAGCACTGTTTCTGGTAAACCAGCTCCCTGATGGGACAATCAAAATCTTGATGCACAGCATCTGCCAGTTTCCAGGGCACAAATATTCCTACCATGGCCAGTTTCAAGGCATCAACTGTTTACCAACCAGGTCCCCAAACACCTACCTATTTAACAGTTGGCTCTCAGATGATATCAGCCAGCTTCAGCTCACCACAGTCTCGAAGAGAATTGCTATTATTTTTACTCTTCCAGTATATGTAAATAACTTTATGAGGCATTGATAAAATTCCAATTAAAAAAGTAGACACCAGAAAATGTCTCTGTATGAAGAACCTTAGAATTTAATGAGAGAGGAAAATACACGCAACAGGAAAGACCCCTAAAAACACATCAGTTTGCAATGTTATCTCCCTTTCTGGACACAACTTTTTAAGTCATGGTATATAAGCATGTTCAGAATTAAAACCAAGACGGCACCAGCCATGGAAACAGTGTGGCTGGCAAGGAAAAGCAGAGATACGAATGGAAGTATTTTATAAATCCAAGCACTTCCCAGGGGTTGTCACTTGGAAGAGGACTTAAAAGTCCCTTTCTTTTGTTCCAAAGATGGAAACCAGGGCTATTTGGTATAAGACATAAAGAAGCAAATTTCTGTTCACATAAAGATAACATTTTAAAACCATATTAGACATA
Organism: Macrotus californicus; assembly: GCA_007922815.1. Classification (NCBI taxonomy): domain Eukaryota; kingdom Metazoa; phylum Chordata; class Mammalia; order Chiroptera; family Phyllostomidae; genus Macrotus; species Macrotus californicus. Next base: position 33,153 of record VMDR010002223.1, on the reverse strand, counting down.
CGTTGTTATATCAGAGGAGATGAGGCCATCATAAGAATTTTAAAAACCTCGTATTTAGAACCGTTGGCTCAGTTGATATTATTTCTCACACATCCTCTTGTCTAATTCTTATAATGCCTTCAGCACACAGAGATTGACTACGCGTTCACAGGTGAGGAGGCTAAGGATCAGGGAAGCCCCCTAACTTCTCTGAGGTCCTCCATGACAGAAGCAGGACTCAAACCTGGTCTGCTAACTTGACTGTTTTCTTTAAAATCTTTCTCAGAATGATTTTTTAAAAGTGCCACATTGAAAGATGAATGGCAGGTTCAAGAACCTGAAGTGTGGCCCGGCTGGTGTGGCTCCATGGATCGAGTGCCGGCCTGGGAAGCAAGGGACCACTGATTCAATTCCCAGTCAGGGCACATGCCTGGGCTGCAGGCCAGGGCCCCAGTAGGGGATGCGTGAGAGGCAACCACACATCAGTGTTTCTCTCCCTTTCTCCCTACCTTCCCCTCTAAAAATAAATAAATAAAATCTTAAAAAAAATACTTTAGGACTTCCGGCCAAGATGGAGGTGTAGGCAGACACACTGTGCCTCCTCGCACAAAAAGAAGGACAACAAATTTAAAAACAAAAATCAACCAGAGCTCACACAAAATCAAACTGTATGGAAGTCCGACAACCAAGGAGTTAAAGAAGAAACATCCATCCATACCGGTAGGAGGGGCAGAGACAGGCAGCCGGGTGGCGAGGACTCGTGGCAAGGCAGTGGGTGGCAGACTAGGTGGTTCCACATTTGCGTGCAGATAAACTGGGAGGAACAACCAGGGAGTGAGACAGACCACGCAACCCAGGGTTCCAGAGCAGGAAATAAAGCCTCAAAGCCTCTGACTGAAAACACCTGTGGCGGTTGATGCAGCAGGAGAAACTCCCAGCCTCACAGGAGAGTTCGTTGGAGAGACCCATAAGATCCTAGAATGTGCACAAGCCCACCCACCCAGGGAATCAGCACCAGAAGGGCCCAATTTGCTTGTGAGTAGTGGAGGAAGTGACTGAAAGCCAGCTGAGAGCTGAGCAAATGGCACTGTTCCAAGACCCCTCCCAGAGGGGTCACAACACACAGCATCACAATTCAGTGACATGGGTTGCCCCACCCTAGTGAGTTCCTAAGGATCTAACCCTTACTATGTAACAGGTGCACCAAGAAAATAGAAAATGGCCCAAATGAAAGAACAAATCAAAGCTCCAGAAAAAATACAACTAAGCGATGAAGAGATAGCCAACCTATCAGATGCACGGTTCAAAACACTGGTAATCAGGATGCCCACAGACTTGGTTGAATGTGGTCACAAATTAGAGGAAAAAATGAAGGTTATAAAAAGTGAAATAAAGGAAAATGTGCAGGGAACCAACAGTGAAGGGAAGGAAACTGGGACTCACATCAATGGTTTGGAGCAGAAAGAAGAAAGAAACATTCAACCAGAACAGAATGAAGAAACAAAAATTCAAAAAATCGAGGAGAGACTTAGGAACCTCCAGGACATCTTTAAACGTTCTAACATCAGAATTATAGGGATGCCAAAAGCAGTAGAGGAAGAGCAAGAAATTAAAAATTTATTTGAAAAATAATGGAGAACTTCCCCAATCTGGCACAGGAAATAGACTTTCAGAGGGTCCAGGAAGCTCAGAGAATCCCAAAGAAGTTGGACCCAAGGAGGAACACACCAAGGCACATCATAATTATATTACCCAAGATTAAAGATAAAGAGAGAATCTTAGAAGCAGCAAGAGAAAAGGAGACAGTAGCCTACAAAGGAGTGCCCATAAGACTATTAGATGATTTCTCAAAAGAAACCTTGCAGGCAAGAAGGGGCTGGCAAGAAGTATTCCAAGTCATGAAGGGCAAGGACCTACATCCAAGATGACTCTATCCAGCAAAGCTATCATTTAGAATGGAAGGGCAGATAAAGTGCTTCCCAGATAAGGTCAATTTAAAGGAGTTCATCATCACCAAGCCCTTATTATATGAAATGTTAAAGGGACTTATCTAAGAAAAAGATGATAAAAACAGTGAACAGTAAATGACAACAAACTCCAGCTATTAACAACTAAACCTAAAAAAAAACAAAAACATGTGCTCGCTTCAGCAGCACATATGCTAAAAAAACAAAAACAAAGACAAACTAAGCAAACAACTAGAACAGGAACAGAATCACAGAAATGGAGATCACACGGAGGGTTTTCATCAGAGGGGTGGGTGGGGAGAGAGGGGGAAAAGGTACAGGGAATAGCATAAATGGTAGGTAGAAGATAGACAGGGGGAGGTTAAGAATAGTATAAGAAATGTAGAAGCCAAAGAACTTACATGTATGACCCATGGACATGAACTAAAGGGGAGGAATGCGGGTGGGAGAAGGTAGGCAGGGCAGAGGAGAATAAAGGGGGGAAAATGGGACAACTATAATAGCATAATCAGTAAAATACATTTTTTAAAAAATACTTTATATAATGAGCTACTGTTCACCAAAAATGAAGGCATTATTCATTCAAAGATAATATAGAATAGTTTTGGGGGGAACAATGATTTCTTCACTGGGAGTTGTTAAGGGTGGTCACAGATTCAGGAAGCTTCCAGAACAAGTTAGACACTTTTCTAACTGCCTTGGTTGACTCACCACCCACCAACCACACGTGCCCCAAGGCCTGCGCCTCCCCTGGTGCAGACGTGGACTCTGCAGTCAGATGCCTGATCTTGGAGTCTCTCTTGAGAATAACTATCACTAAGTAGATAGAAACTGCAAGGTGCAGACCCTTCTGCAGACCTCATAGTAGAACCTGAAGACCTTTCAGGAAGCGTTTCCAAGCTGCAAGGGTGCCCCCCGTTGGGATCCTGGTGCAGATGTCAGACTCTCTCCTGAGTTGACACCGAACCCAAGACCTACCCAGCCAACTTAGCCATGTTGTCATTTCTACCAGACCCTCCTCCCCATCCCACAGACTCAGCTGCCCCCTGTGTGTTGGGAGCCACTGCACCCCATCGCAGGGTTGACAGCCACACTTGCCCATAGCAATGCAGGCCCTCAGTGTCCCTCCAAGCACCGTGCGCCAGGGTCTCCCAGCAGGTGCCTCTGCTGACCTTGCATTGTGAATAGCATCTCTATTCAAGGCTGAATTGTTTAGCGAGTGTCTTACCCTCTCAAAGAGAGCAGGCGTGATACCCTATAGCTTGGGGAGCTCGGGACCCTTTCAGACAACAGAGGGTAAATGGAAAATGAAACCTTGCTGTGAAGGTATTGAATGGTCTCCCAAGTAACACAGTGGGAGCCAACACAGAAAACTACAATGTTTTAGCTGCACACAGGTGAGAACCCACAACTGGCTCCTGGGGGGAAACAAGCCTGCACCAGGCTTTGCCTTGGACAAGGTTTGCCATCTTTCTCGAGCTGACATCTGGAGATGGTCCCTCTAGTGACTTCCTCAGGAGGGCAGTGGAACATGAATCAGCTCACCATTCAGGCTTATGTGCTGTCAATCAACCTAAATATTATCCCTAACCTTCCACCCCACCAGGAGTGGGTTATTCAAGCCCCTTAGAAGGCAGGACAGCTGTCAGAAGGTCACCAGGCTTTTGGGACTAGTGGGCAATTCTCCACCAGCCTCATCCCAAGTTTGTTTCTAATGGGGGACATTGCCCTTGAGGGATGTCTCAATGCTTCTCCTGCAATGAACTTAGCCCCAGGCTCAGGATTCTGGAACCTCAGCCCTAAGTCTCCAGAGCCCAGCACTGGGGTCACTATGAATTCTCAATGCACAGAACAGCTGCACACCAATCCGTGGGCCCCTCACCCACACAAGCCCCTGGATCTTTCTCATCCCCGGCTCCTTAGTGGCCCATGCCAAAGGTCAGGGTTGGAGATGAGGACAGAATCCAGAAGCCTTCCCATCTCCTACCACATGTCAGGCCTAATGAGAACCTCCTCCAAACATCATCCTCTCTTCCAAGAGTAACCAATGTTCACATGATGGGGGTGCCAGAAGGAAGATAGAGAAGGCAAGAAAGTGAAAACGTATTTGAAAACCTGGTAAAGGAACTAGACATACAAGTACAGGAAGTACAGAGTCCCAAACAAGATAAACCCCAAAAGCCTCAAGCCAAGACACATCATAATTAAAATGCCAAAGGTTAAAGATAAAGAGGAAAATACTAAACGCAGCAAGAGAAAGACAGCAACTGACAAGTGAGTTCCCATAAGACGGTCAGTTGATTTCCCACCAGAAACTTTGCAGGCCAAAAGGGAATGGCATAAAATACTCAAAGTGATGAAAAGTGAGGACCTACAACCAGGATTACCCTGTCCAGCAAAAGTATCATTTAGAATGAAGGAAAAATAAGGAACCTCCCAGACAAGAAAAAGCTAAAGGAGTTCATCACCACCAAAGGAGTATTAAAAGAAATATTAAAGGGTCTTCTGTAAGAAAAAGAAAGAAGGTCAAAAATATGAGTTAGAAACTGACAATAAACACATATGTATCAATAATTACTTTAAACGCAAACGGATTAACCAGTCTAATCAAAAGACGCATGGTGGCCGAGTGGGTGACAAAACAGGAATTGCCGTCTACAAGGGACTCACTTCAGATCAAAAGACACACACACAGACTGAGAGTAAAGAGACGGAAAAAGATATTTAATAAAAATAGAAACAAGAAGAAAGCTGAGGTAGCAATACTTATACCAGGCAAAGTAGACCTTAAAACAAAGGTTCTAACACGAAACAAAGAAGGACCCAGCTATTCCACTTCTAAGAAACCCAAAACACTAAATCAAACAGACACATGCATCCATATGTTCACGGCAGCATTATTTACACCGGCCAGCATAGGGGAGCAACCTCAGCGTGCATCGATGGGTGGGTGGACAGAGAAGAAGTGGGGCACATACGCAGTGGAATATGGCTCAGCCATAGAAAAGAAGGAAATCCTGCCGTCTGTGACAACCTGCAGAGAGCTAGGTGGTATTGCGCTGAGGGAAATCAGTCAGTCAGAGAAAGGCAAATGCCAGATGATTTCACTGAGATGTGGAGTCTGAAAAACAAAATAAATGATCGAGCAGAACAGAAACAGACTCATAAACAAAGAGAACATTTTGGCAGTCGCCAGAGGGGAGTGGAGCTGGGGGATGGGCGGAAAAGGTGCAGGGATTGAGAAGCACAAATTGGTAGTTACAGAACAGTCACGGAGACGTACAGTACAGCACAGGGAACACAGTCAATGATATTGTAATCACTCTGTGTGGTGGCAGATGGGTGCTAGGTGGATGGGGTGACCACTTCCTAAGGTGTATAAATGTCTAATCACCATGCCGTACACCTGACCCTGACATGACAGTGCATGTCAGCTGTGATTAACAAATAAAGACTCTAAAAGAAAAAGCAAAAACAAAAAAGAACATGAGATGGTCCAACCAGTAAGGCAGACCCAGCTGAAGAGTGACCTGGGATCTGGGGTCGAGAAGACATGAGAAGAGGGGCGGGCAGAAAGCTTGGCGTGCGGAGGACCAGGAGACACGCCAACACAGTCTAAAGAAGCGAGAAGAGGAAAGGGGTGCCAGGGAGACACTGCTGAAGAGACGATCACTGAGAGTCTCCCAGAATTACATGTGTGTGTGTGTGTCAATCTTCAGAGAGTCCTGAACGGGGTAGAGTGAAAGCCGTGCCAACTAGATGCTGGTAAGAAGGTGAGAACGAAGGTGGTGAGGGAAAGAAAAAGTGTGTGACCTGCTGTGTCCATTCCCTGGGGCTATGATAACGAAGGACTGCAGACCGGGTGGCCTAAAACAATAGAAGTTCATTCTGACACAGTTCGAGAAGTCCCAAATCAAGGTGTCGGCAGGGCCGTGCTCCGTCCAAAGGCTCCAGGGGTTTGTTGGCGACTCTTGGTGCCCTTGGCCTGTAGACACATCACTCCAGTCTCCACCTGCATCGTCACATGGTCTCTGCCTCTCTGTGTCTGTGTCTTTCTCTTCTTATAAGGACACCAGTCATATTGGATCGAGGGCCCACCCCACTCCAGTCTGACTTCATCTTACCCAATTGCATCCGCAACAACCTTATGTCCAAATAAGGTCACGGTCACAGGTACTAGGGCTGAGATGTTGTCGTGTCTTCTTAGAGGACACAATTCTACCCACACCACCTGCAAAAGAAGAAAAGCAGATGTTCATCAAGCCTGTCAGTGGATATAAGAAAACAAGGAAGTAACAGCTTAAATATTTGGAAAGCATTTTTAACCTAAAACAGCCCATCTCATTAAATTATTAACATAAAATAATAACATTATTCTAGTACATACATGGTTTCAAAGAATTTATTTTACAAAGCCCTCTTTGAGAAAATCGTTAAAACAGTTTACTTTGACAAGAAGAAAAATACGAATCCACAAGAAAGCAGAAGATACAGTAAGTAGGGATCAGTACAGAATTTAACAAAACAGAAAACAAAAGTGTTGTCAAAACTAAGAACGAGTCCAAAGTACGAGAGTCCCCAGTGGGGAAAGCTGCCTCATGACTCAGGCGTGCCTGGGTCTTCTCAGGGCTCGCCCGGCAGGCAGTGTGGCTCCCAGCACTGGCCCTGTCACTCGGTCCTGACACCCTCCTCCACGCACTAATGGGGCAGGCTCAAACGAGCAGTTATAAAGGGGTGGCCACAATGACGTCAATGGTCACCGTTATCCCCACTTTAAAGCGGAGGTCACCAGAGTTGGGGGCAGCCCACTGCTACTTGGGGCCACAGGTTTTGAGCAGAGGAGCTCAGAGCAAGTTGCACTTTGAGAAGCCATCAGGGCCATCAGTCTCGTTGGTGACGATGGCATGATGCTGGAGAAGGGCAGGGAGTGCAGCCCCCAAGCAGTGGTCTCACTGGGCATGCAAAGAGACACTCATTGTCAAAGACTCTTACGCATTTCATTTTAAGAAAATGGAACCAACTTGTTTCTGAGAAACTGAGCATAGTTGGACATTTCTTCATTAACCAGTCCTCGATCTGTCACCATCAAAGACATCAGAGAAACACAAGACTCACCCACACTTACAGCCGAAAGATGTAATGTGACCCAAGGACCACATGAATGAAGCGTTCAACACACAGCGCTTCAAGTTCATGGTCAAAAAACCGTGTGTGTGCTGGGGTTGGGGGTGGGGGGTTGTCTCCTACCCTTACTGGTATCAGACCTTTGTAACCACATGCACACGCATGCACACGCCCCAGATGCAAGTTCCAGAAGAGCATGTCCAACTCGAGGCCTGCTGGGCCACACACAGAGCTGAGCTGAGTCCGGACAGGACACGCCTGCCAGCCCCAGCACCAGCCCTGCTGGGAAAGGCCTGAGGCCGGAAAATGCTAAACGGGAAGCTCTAATTAAAGAAATTTGACCTTTTGTTCCTCAAATAATTTGGGAGCAAAAATATCTGCTAATTCTTTTTCTAATTATATTTATGAAATTTTTCCATTTGAAAAGGCATCAACGAAGGAAAAGGAAACAATAGTGCTAAGAAACATTTCCACTTTCAAAGGAAGCGGAATCTGTCTCAGAGGGACCCTGCCCAAGTCCATCACTAGCCAACCGCACGCAGACTAAATGCCAGAGGAAACTAGTGTGTGTGTGCCAGATGGGGGGTGGCGGCCTCGGCCTTCCAGAAGGTCCCCATCCCTTTTGTGACAGGGGAAGCCAGCCCTAGTGGGACGGGCGCGCAGCCCCGGGGGAGCCAAGGGTGGGGTGGCAAAGGGCTGCTCCCCCCACCAGGGGAGACCCTCCCACCGCCCGACACAGGAGCACACTCTGTTTGTGTGTTACTGTGTTGATGTGGAGGAGACAGGTAGAGGCTGGGGATGGAGTGAGAAGGATACTTCCTTTATCCTGTGTCTCTGTGCCTTCTGAACTTGGTACTTGAAAGCATTAGTTTGTGTATGCGTGTGTCCTGCAGGTGAACTGCTGTCCTCTAGGAGAATTTGGCACAACTTCCTAAACTCCAGCCACTACCCACCCTCGTTCAGAGCACACCCTACCCTCCCTCCTCACCCACCCCCACACACACCTCGCACATGACAACACACACACCTCAACACACTGCATGTAACACTCACACACCATACATACCTTACCCTACACCCCACACACCTCCTGCACGTGCACGTGCACGTATGCCTGTGTCAGGGAAGCGTCTTCCTCTACCCCCCAGCTGTGGGACACCTCCCGTGCGTTCCTGAGCCCAGGTGCAGGGCAGTCTTGGCTGGCACCAGAACCTCAGCCAAGTTACCGGAGTTTGGAGCGGGCGCCTTCCAAACCTGCAGGATTCAGTGCCACCTAGAGGCTCCTCTGTTGCAGTGTTTGGCAATTCTGGAAAAAATGGGGATCACAGAGGGACGGGGGTCATGAACAGGGAGAGAGCCCCGGGTACCTGAGACATACAAGAACAGAGCCACACTTGTTGTCACGACATAGAGCTGGGGCTGCCCACTCGGGGGCTGGGGCTGCCCACAGGGCGGCTGGAAGTGGCCAACCCCTCCTGGGATTTGGCCACTCCACCTTTTATAGTCACAATTACTCCTCTTACACACACATACACACACACACTTACTTCTTCCGTAGTTATGAAAGCATTGGGAAGATGCAAAAACATCATGAGCCATCAGAAAGTGCAACCTAGAATCAGAGACACCCACCAGAATGCTCTCATAGTGACCGCATGCAGCCCTCCGCACCACCGTCCACCCCCCGCATCCAGCCAACACTTATGCGGACACAAAGGCCCGCTGCCCACCCCAGGGGAGAGGGGGTGAAATAAGGGCCCAGAAGCCCCCAGCCCCCTCAGCTGCACCCTTCGCCCTTACAGAGGAAGGTCGCGGGCCTGTAGGCAGGCTTGGAGGAAGGTCACAGAGCCCAGGTGGCTCCTGGATGCAGTGACATCACAAGTGTGGTCCCCTCCATCCTTCCCCCTCACCAACGGTACCTGCCAAGAAGCAGTGTTAACCAGACACATGTCGGGCCCTCCCCACCCCCTGCCCCGGGACACTGGACAATGCCTGGAGACACTTTGGGTTGGCACAGCTGGGGAAGGGGGCTACTGGCCTCTAGTGGTGGGAGGCCGGGGGTGCTGCTGACGTCCCTCAGTGCACAGGGTAGACCCCACAAGCAGGACTTCGGAGAAACGGGGCCTTCAGTGCTCCACTGGGTGCCGCAAGTTATTACCGCTGTGAAACGAGGCGACGTTTCAGCTAAAAGTTCAGAATTAAAAATCCTAAGGAAAGGAGAGCCCTGTTACAAGGTAAACACATTCTGCCTGTACTGAAAAGCACGAAGCTGCGTGAAGAAAATGCCACAGAACGAGATGATGTGCTTTCCAGGGCTTTGTGCATGTTTTCATCTTTTTAACCTTATTGATTTATCGGAGGAGCACTGGTTAATAAAATTATGTAGGTTTCAGGGTACAATCCTATAACACATCCTCTGCATATTATATTGTGTGCTCACCACCCCAAGTGAAGTCTCCTTCCGTCACCACTTGCCCTGCCTTTACCCTCTTCTACCTCCTCCGACCCCCCTTTCCCTCTGGTATTCACCACACTGTTCTCTGTGAGATTTGGGGGGCAGGCTGCTTGATCCCTCTACCTTCTTCACCGCCCCACACCTCCCTCCCCCGACAGCTGTCAGTGTCTTCTCTGTGTCATGAGTCTGTCTCCAGGTCGTCAGTTCAGGTTGTTCATTAGATCCCACGTGTGAGTGAGATCATACGGCACTTGTCTCTCTGACTGGCCTGTGGGCCTCAGCCTCACCCACACTTTCCATACTCCCTTAGCAACCAAGGCAGCGCTCCACTCTCCCCCGGGAGTGCGGCCACAGAGGGAGAAGAAAACACTTCTCACGTTCTTTTCTCCCCAAAGGGTAACGTCCTGTTCCCCGCTCCTCTGGCCTAATTGGGTAATCCAGTTAACAGTGAGATTGATGAGTAAAAGGTCAACAGAGTCAAAAGGAACTAGTCAAAGACTCACCATGAATTTCTTAAGCATTTACTTACCATGGCACAGAATTTGCTGGGCGCCGTGGGAGGCACAAATGCCGTAGGAGTCACAGCCCCTACAAAGGAGGGTTTCCGTGTGTTCACCGCTGGCCAGACATTTTCTGGACTGGGGCTCTCACTGGTGCTTTAGCAACACTGAACTGTCTTTTAATAGCCTTTTACTTATAATTCATATCAATGATATACAATTCACCTAAATTCCAAAATTTACTCTGGCTGTTCTGCTCTTGAAGAATTAAAGATTATCCTTTGGAAAACACAGTTTTCTAGAAAAAAAACAAAACCCACCAGCTCAAAACATCTCGGCAGAAACCAGCAGGAGGAATTGGCGTGACCCTCAGGGGCCGCCCCAGAGCGAGGTCAGGAATCAGGGCAGGAGGAGATGCAACCCCATACCCACAATGTGTTTTAGGTTTCAGAAGTCAGCCAGATACAGGGAAAACAGATTCTCAAACAGCATCGGAGGGTTGGCGGTGAGCGAGCGAGCAGTGCCTCCCTCACCTGCCTCCCCAGCCCACAGCTGTGCTCACCTGCCTCCCCAGCCCACAGCTGTGCTCACCTGCCTCCCCAGCCCACAGCTGTGCACACTTGCCTCCCCAGCCCACAGCTGTGCTCACCTGCCTCCCCAGCCCACAGTTGTGCACACCTGCCTCCCGAGCCCACAGCTGTGCTCACCTGCCTCCCCAGCCCACAGCTGTGCACAGCTTTTGTTTGTTCTTTCACAAGTTCTCCATGTGTGCAGCTCACAAACACACTGTTTCTGCAGGGCGCTTTTTCAAGTTTTCTATTGTGGTAAAGTACACATAAGATAAAATTCACCATCTGAACCATTTCTAAGCATGCAGTTCAGTAGTGTGAGACACATTCACATCCTCACGCAACCAGCCTCCCCCCACACACACTGCAGAACGCCTGCCATCTTGCAGAAGGGAAACTGTCCGCATTGAACACCTCATGCCCTTCCTCTCCGACACTCGGAAGCCACCGACCCCCTCTATGTCGCTGTGACCTGGACCACACTAGCGACCTTAGGTCAGTGCCGTCACACAGTAGTTGCCTTTCTGTGTGACTGGCTTATTTCATTGCGTGTAATGTCCTCAAGGTGCACCCATGTGGTAGCCTATGTCAGGATTTCCCCACTTCCTTTTTGAGGTGGAATAATATTTCATCATGTGTATGGACCACATTATGCTAATCCATTCATCCGTTGGTGGACTCAGGGTCACTTCCACCCTTTATCTGCAGTGAATAACGCTGCTGTGAACATGAATGAACAAATATCTCTTTGAGACTCTGCTTTCAAGTCTCTGGAATTGCCACATCATATGGTGATTTCATTTTTTGAGGAAGCGCCAAACTTTTCCACAGAGGCTGCATCACTTTCCATTCCCAACAATGGTGCTCAAGGGCACCCATGTCTCCATATCCTCGCCAGCACTGGCTATCTTCGTGGTTTTGACGATGGCCATCCTAATGGGTGGGAGGTGGTATCTCACTGTGGTCTGGGTTTGCGTTTCCTGAATGACCTAACAATTGGTGATGCTGAGCATTTTTCACGTGCTTCTTGGCCATTTGTATATCTCCTGTTCAGGTCCTATGGGTTAGAACTTGGTCACATGGCAACGTCCAACTACACGGAAGGTTGGGAGACACAAGGTTAGCTGTCTATTCTGCCTGACAATGTTACCACTAACCTAGAAGCTTAAAACTCAACATTTCTATCTTGCAGGTCCTGGACAGCTTACCTGGGTCCTTTGCAAGATTGCAGGTCAGGGGTTGGCCAGGGCTGCAGCCTCACCTGGGCTCAACTGGGGCAGGATCTGCTTCCACACTCACTCTGGTCACTGGCAGAACTCAGGGCTTTGCCATTATAGAACTGAAGTTTTCACTTTCTTAATTTTTTTTAATTTATTGATTTTAAAGAGAGAGGAAGGGGGGGGAAGAGAAAAAGAAAGATTTGTTGTTCCACTTATTTATGCATTCAGTGGTTAATTGTTATATGTGCCCTGACCGGGGATCGAACCTGCAACCTCAGCATATCAGGATGATGCTCTAACCAACCGAGCTGCCCAGCCAGGGCAAAAGCTTACATTTCCTGCTGGCGATCCACGGGAAGCTTCCCTCAGTTCCTCAAAGCCACTCCAGTTCCTTGTCGTATGGGATCTCCTTGAAGCCGACCAGAGAGAGAGAGACTCCAGCAAAAGGAGAGATACCGTTTTATATTCATAATCACACACATACCGTCACGTGTCCTGCTATCTTTGCCATCTTCTATTGGTTAGAAGCAATCACATGTCCTGCCAATGCTCCAGGGAAGGAGGCCATTAGAGGGCAAGGACACAGGAGCCAGGGACGGTGGGCGCCGCCCGAGAGCGGGGTCGACGCCCCCCTAGCACGCCATGACGATAAAAGAAAGGAAATCTCAGAGGACAATTAGCTCTCGGCCTCCACCACTGTGGTGTGGCAAGTATTTCTCTTAGTAATGCAAAATCACTAGGTTGAAGGTCGGCTTCATATTTTAATTAGATGGTTATTTTGCGGTTGGCATTTTAAATTTGTTTATGGCATTGTTGAATTTATATGAAGTCAAACTTATCAGGATTTTCCATTACAGCTTCTGAATGTTATGATTTATGTTATGTCATGAAAGATCGTCTCCCTCCAAGAATATGTAAAATTCCATCCACGTTTTCTCCTAAAATAACTCATTATTATGGCCAAGCATTTTATTTGGGGGGAACTTTTTCTTCCCTACCAGGGTGATTTGTTTGTATAAACTCTTTTGCTGCTGACTTGCTTTAAAAGCTATTTGTTCACAATTTTGCTAATCAGTGACTTTTTGAGGGAAAGAAGTGGGTTTCAGCAAATTATTTTCACCCTTTAATATACAATTTTTAGTATGGCTCTAAGATAAGCAGTAAAATTTCATGGAAGGCTCTTTTTAGGTGCAAAATCAGCATCATCCGCATGCAGGCAGCGATGCCATGCACCCCAGCCCCCCTTGGCCTTTCTCCCGACGGGGCACAGTGCTCCGCGGCCTTGGACGTCTGCCCCCCGGGGCCCCTCTGTTGCTGTGTGTTTCCTTCCAAGCAGAAAATTACGGCTGTGTCAATAGGGCCATTCACTTCCAGTCACCTCCACTCAAACAGGGGCTCACTTGTTAGGGTCTCTCAGAGAAACACGCCCCTCTTTTCCTTCAGCAAATATTTAGGGCACCCTCTCTCTGGGCAAAGTATCCTATGCAAGGTGAGTAGCTACTGGGAAAAAAATCACCTTGAAAGTGTCACCAACACAGGAACTCCACCTTTTATCTCTATGGTGTCTACCATTGTGATAATATTATAATATTCAGACTACGGAGTAGAGTCAGGGCCTTCGAGCAGGGCCACCCAGGGTCCTGGCGGGCACAGCGAAGAGTAAGAGGGTGGAGGGAAGAGACCAACGTCTCACGCATCTTCCATCTGCAGCATTTTTTGAGCCATCCCTACCCACGGTTTGGCCAAGCCCAGAACTGACGTCCGTGAGTGCTTTTGTGGTAGAAACAACCCTCTGCCGATAAATGCAAGTGTGTGAGGGATGGAACCCTGGTCACTTCCCCATAGCTCAGCGGAATTTCCAGCAGTCAGATCCAGGTCCTCTCCCCTCTCCCGAGGGGCAGCTAAGTCCTAGGGCACTCGCATAGGTCCTAGGTGTTTGAGAGGACCTGAGGGGTCACTTGTCCATGCCTGCCCCTGCTGAGGTGACCTCATTCCCATCGGTCCTGCTGAGTTTCCTAGCCTCCCATCCCAAGGTCCCCTTGGCCTGGTGCTCTGTGCATGTGTCTCCTGTCCACGTGCCTCCCGGCTCCGTGGTCTGAGCACAGCTCTCACTGGTGCCCCCAAGGGCAGGACTTTGAAAAACCAAAAGCACAGTCCTGACTCCAGTTTTTCTTCTTTCCTCTGTCCCAGCCCACCCCTGTGACAACTAACACCTATCTGAGTGAAGGGGTGGGGAGGGCAGAGAGCCAAGTGTCAACTGTATGTCTCATTACTCTTGTCAAAGAGTCTGACACACTTCAGGGACATTCAGACACAAGAAACACACTGGGCCCTAGGTGGTGTGGCTCGATGGGTTAAGTGCTGGCCTGCAAACTGAAAGGTCGCCGGTGTGATTCCTGGTCAGGGCACATTCCTGGGTTTCAGGCCAGGTCCCGGGTTGGGGGTATGCAACAGGCAAGCGATCAGTGTTTCGTCTCTCTTCCTCCCTCCCTTCCCCTCTATCTAAAAATAAATAAATAAAATCTTTTAAAAGGAAAAAGAAACAAACTGGACCACCAACCAATCATAGTGCAGAAAACTCCTTTTTTAAAAAGGAAGCAATAAATCGTTCCTTAACAATATAAGGCCAAGTAAGCATCGATTTAGATAAATATGATTAAAGTAGCTTTCAGGAGACACTAAAAGCTTATTACTTTTAATTACAATATAAACTCAAAGCTATAACCACATTAATACTGGTTTAAACAAGAAAGCATTTTATTCTCTCGCATAACAGTCCAGGCGTAAGATCCACAGTAGCCAAGACTCGCTCCCTCTAACTCATGGCTTCTCCTCTCCTAGGTGTGGCTTCTGCCCCCATACCCAAAAGGGCTTAGCACCCTTTGACCCCGTACCAGTGGGTGAAAGAGGAGAAAGGGGAGGGCCCGCTCCTGCAGAGGGCACAATGCAGACAGAAGGTGCATTTACTGCTTCCCTCCATCTCCCCTGTCAACACCTAGCTGCAAGGGAAGCTGGGAAAGGTGGCCCTTGCATAGCCCAAAGTTGGGGTCATCATTACAGAAGATGAGACAAGTGGATATTAAAGGATGTTCAGCAATCTTTGATAAAACAGCTACTCTTAAACAATTCTACCCATCCTTCAATGCACACCCCTGAACTCACAGTGGTTCTTTCCCCTTCCAAACTTTATCTGTAGCATTCATAGGGCAATGAACCTTCAATGGCCCCTCCCCCAATTGACCCCTGAATCTCCTCTACACCTCTAAGCACCTCTAGGGGAGGGAACACTGTTATTTCCTGCCATGAAAATGTCCTTTAGTGAGCTTTGTGGCCTACAGACACCTGCCAATACCTACCCAATGCCCTTCAACACACACACACACACACACACACACACACACACACACACTCATGCACTTCTCAGCTAAGAGACCCCTGCTGTGTTCCAAAGCAGCAGAGGATAAGCCCCTCCCCAGAGCTGCGGTGAGCCAGGATGGACCTTTTCCCTTTGCTGTCCTGACCTCATCTGGCCAAGAGGGTGTTAAGTGGACAGTCCCTGCAGGGGTTTCTAGGAGCCCTTGTGCTCTCCCACACAAAGGGGACGGCCTTGGATGGCAGCACCCGCACCCGCCGTCCCTGTCCCTCTGGCTGCAGTCCTGGCCGCCTCTGTTCCTGTGAGGGCACCATGAGTGAGGGGGTCCTGGAGCCTGGCAGCAGCCCAACAGGGCTTCTGATAAACGGGACTCCCCAATTACTCGGTGCTAAACGGACACAGCTATCAAGCCATGAAAAACCACACGTTGCTTTTTACTAGGTGAAGGAAGCCAGCCTGAACAGGCTACACGCTGTAGGAGTCCAACTCTGTGACATCCTGGAAAAGGCGAAGCTGTGGAGACAGCGAAGAGATTAGCTGTCTCTGGGGGCTGGGGGGAGGGAAGGGGGAGCAGGCAGAGCACAAAGGATGTTCGAGGCAGCGAGATGACTCTCTGTGGTACAATTCTGGTGCTCACGTGTCATCACACATTTGTCCAAAACCACAGAACGCACAACTCCAAGAATGAACCCCAGTGCCAACTATGGACTCCAGGTGACAATGACGCGGGGCTGTCGGCTCATCGGTTGTAACAAGAACACTGCTCTGTGGGGAGGTTGATGGTGGGGGAGGCTGCGCATAGGGGAGGGCAGGGGGTGTACAGGAAATCTCTGTGCCTTCTGTTCAATTTCACGGTGAACCTAAACTGCTCTAAACAAGAAAAGGTCAATTAACTTAAAATATATATATTATACACATGGCCATTCATCCCTACGTGTGCCCACCTCGGCGGTCAGGTGCTCTGAGCTCTGTGACCAGACGCGTTTCCAGCCGATACCCTTCACAGCCTGCCTTCTCACAGGGCGGGACTGCGCCTGGCAGCACGCGGGGACTCCCTCAGGGTTCATTAGACAATATTAAGTTGAAACCCTGCTGTGGCCTCGGCCCAAAGAGGAGAGCTCTCCGCAGGCCAAATGGAAAGCACCAGACCAAAGCCTGGGACCTGTCACCTCCCTCCTGTGTCAGGATGGGTCTGGTCTCCGAGGGACCAGGCTCCTCAGAGACCTGCACTGATGGCTCCCAAGTGTGGCCGAGTGTGAGGGGACAAGTGGCCTGGAAGGAAGCCCAGTGGACATGGGCAACTTACTGCTCTGGAGAGGGCAGCTGGGGGGCCCATCACTTCAGAGGTGGTCCTCGAGAGCACGTGGAGTCACATATGGAAACCACAGAGCGGAGAGGACCTGGGCATCTGGAGACGCGGCCCAGCCAGAGGCTGCGCAATTAGCCAAAGCAGGGGCCTCACTGACGCGCCGTCCAAACAGCCGGCGCAGATCCAGGGCTCCCGGAGCAGGTAACACGCTGGGCATCCCAGCCCCTGAAATAAGGTCAGCCGCCTGGAAAAGGGACAGTGGGAAATCCACGTGCTTCAAGTTTCTGTCAACGTCCCGCTATAACAAGGGACTCCTTCAGACCGGAGCTGATGAAGATGTGACAAGGCCTGACCCGAGGGCCGAAACTTGGAGCCAACGTGGGTGGACAAGGGGAAACGGGTCACGTGTCCCGGGAGAGCCCTCAGCAGTCCCAGCACCCACGTGCGCCCCAGGAAACGGAGGCAGCAGCGGAAACGCTCAAGATAGCACGCTGCTGATCTCTAACTCAGTGGGCCCCCCACTTCGAAGTCTCTTCGAGAACCAAGCCTCCTGGATCTGAAGGGCGTGAGTGTCTTGGGGCTGGACGTTGCAGCCCTGCTCACAGAGAACAGCGTCTGGCAGGACGGATCTGTTTCCATCGTTGGTAAGAACTAGCTCGAGCTGCATAAAATCTGCAGGAGAAAAAAAAATCTTTAGAAATATTCCTTTAAACAGTCCACAGACATCTTTAACAGTTTGATGTACATGGATTTCTTTGGTATGTTTCTCATTGCTTACGGGTCCGGGGACAAGGAAGAACAAAGAGTGTCATTGATACCTGTAAGTCTTCAGATAAAGCAGGTTGTGAAGGAGAGTCACCTGCCCAGCAAAGAATCTTTGTGGGGCAACACTGCCCCCTTGTGACCAAAGCTTGCTTAACTAGTTCCGTAAAATCGTCTCTAGAAACAGACTCCCCATGGTACAAGCTGCAGGGAGAGGCAGCCCCCTTCAACGCTGCGGTGCTCCAGACGGGCAGGCGCGGCACCACTTCTAGGTGAGGGGGGTTGGATTTCAGGACGTTGTCATTGCGTGTGCACTGTGGACATGGTGGGGGACTTCAGAAAATGCTGCCGCTGATGTGGACAAGGCCTCACTTTCATCCTGGCCATTTGTTGTTGGGGTTTTTTTTAAACATTCCCCATGAATAAGTGAACTGCAAATACCCAAGGGAGGTAAAGTGTAAATTCCTTCCAGCCCACATAACTTTCCTTCTAGATTTTTTGCAGTAACAAGAGACGGCTGTTCAAAACACTTCAGGTGACTTCTAGGACTGTCTCCAGGGAGTTTCCCTGTGGTCATTTTTCCCTTTTACGATGTGTGAGCATTGGCCCTGTCCCATGTCACCCTTAATCCTCGTACCCATCGGATAGTTACCTGATCAGGTAACAGGGGCTTACTACGCACCTACTCTATGCCAAGTGTCGCTAGGACCCCAAGCCCTCACTCCCCAGCTGAGGCTGTCCACCAGCCATATCCCCTGGGAGATGTAGAACTGCAGCCACCACCCCCTCACCACCCCCGCTGACAAGACCCCCACAAGGTTTGTGTTAGAGTTTGAGATGCTCTGGCCGGCTTCAGATGTCAGCCTCACCTGGAGGGCATGGTCAAACACCTTGTCAAACGCCAGGCCCACCCAGGTATCTGGCATCTGCCTCTGTGGGTCCGAGGTAAGCCCACAACCTGGCATGGCTAATGAGTCCGGCGTGACGCCGGTCTGACGACCACACTGGGCCCCAAACTGGACTACACACCAGCATTATTGGGGGTCGTAAGCAACATTGACACCTGTGTCCTGTTCCCAGAAACACCACAGTGCGCATGGCATGTGGCTTGGGCACTGAGCATGTGAAAATCTCCCAGGGGAGTTCTAAGGGGCAGCACAGCTGGGAACCACTGTCCCCAGGGGTGAAAAAGGAGAAATCAGAAATCCTTTCTCACTGAGTCTCACTGAGCCATGTGATTATTTGATGAAAAGATGTCGATGCATGGGAAGGACTAGCCAGGAGCCCACACATGTCCTCCTTGGGAGAGAACACGGAAGACCTCCTTGGCGATGGAGGGCAGTCTGCTCAGTGGGGCAGGAGAGAGGGGGTAGGGGCAGAGAGGAAGGGAGGAAGGATGGGAGGGAGGGAGGGAGGAGGGTAGGAGGGAGGGAAGGAAAGGGAGAAAGGGGTTTGGTGGGCTTCAGGGAAGCCCCTGAGAGGGTCCGGAGGCCTGGGGCAGTGAGCAGGCTGCATCAGGGGTGCTTGTCAACCTCCGGCCACGTGCTGGGGTTGGACTGACCCTGAGAAAAGTCAAAGCTGTGGTCCTCGGCTTTGTGAGGCAGCAGATGCACACAGACAAGGGTAGCCAGTCCTCAGGTGTCCCTGGTGTGCTCCTGGAACCAGGGAATAATGGACAAAGTTTGTTTTCCTGACCCAGAGCTGCAGCAAATAAACGCATAAATAAGTAAGTAAATAAATAAATAAATGCCCAGCACTACGGCACTTAAAAACACAAGATTTACCTGCAGTGCCGAGAGGGGGCACGAGGACACTGGCCGAGAGACAGGACCACCCAGCGGAAACCAGAAGGCCTGGCCCCGCGTACCGCCCACTGTCGCCTCCCTGGCTGGACTGTCGCAGGGAAGACGCAGAAACGTCTGTGAAAACGCTTGGTAACCAGAAAGGATCAATACAGGGTTTCCTCGCTGTATGATGGACACCGAAGTAAAAATAGACATGAAATTCCCATTTGGTCAATTTTGACTGAAAACAGGGCCCTCTAACACTGCACACTTCCTTAATCATTTTTCCTCCTCAGATCTAGAAGGGCTTGGGGGGAAATCACTCAATGGCCAGGTGTTTCCAGAAGGTTGTCCAGGAGACTGCATTCCACACCGATTTACTCGGTGGTGTCCCTGGGCCCGCGGGAACACAGGGTCCTTTATTCTGTGTGACCTTCCCTAGGACAATCACATTCAGAACATTCATGGGCAAACAACTGGGGAAAGCTCTACAGCAAACAAGACGAGGGGGCGTGTGCTTATTCACCGCCCTTCCACGAATCCCTTCAAATAAAAGCAAAGGGTGTTTAAAAGCAGCGGGCCCATCAAAGCAAAGTGGTAGGGAGTCACCAATGGACTCATCAGACTGAGACCTCACCTCTGGTGACGGCAGCGAAGCAGAGCACTGAGCGTTCCCTCCGTGGCTGTCCCATCACCCTCCCTTGGATGCTAACAGAGGGCTGACGTAAGGTGGGACTTTGTGCTCCCTGGGAGGGTGGAATCCGCACCAGAGCCAAGCCTGGGGCTTGGGGTCCTGCAACCTCTCCCCGGGCACCTGACGAGCCCGGGATTACGGCCCATCTGGCTTTGCCCAGTTAACTCTCTGGGTTGGTGTGACAGGCACATAAGGCAATGAAGTACCCAAATCCTCACAGAAGCTCAAGGAGTCAAAAATAGACTTTTCTAACAAAGTTAGATTGCAAATCCCTATATATTAAAAAAGTCTGTAACAGGAGACACTCAGACAACAAATAACTGCTCTAATGTGCCAAATGGACCAGGCAGTTCAAACGGAAAGCGACTGCACAGTTAACGTGTGGCCTGCGCCACAGCAGGACTGGCTCCGGTCTCATTGCCCGAGCCGGGAGAGGGGGTCAGAAAAGCCAGTGCCCACACTCTCCTGGCAAGTCCTCAGCATCAGAGCCTCATCGGTAAGCCCTCATCAAAGGCAAGCACGTGGTGACAAGTGGCATGTGTGGTCCCTGGGCCGAGGGGACACTCCTTCATCTAGAGGAACTGCAATCCCAATGTGTTTAATAAATACCAGTATCACTGAAACATGTAACCTGGTTGTGTGACAGGTGACTGTCTCCAGGCACACCTGCCTAGAGACACATGGAAAGGCTCAAACTTCATGCACAACAAGGACCCTCGGGAAAGCAGCCGGGACGCCACAGAGTTTCCTGTTAGAAAGGGGGAAGGGCTAAGTGCAGGCTGAGGAGGCCTGTTCCAGGCACAGAGTGAAATGGCCTTCTCCCATTCGTCACTCCTGGCTGGCTTAAGCACCCGACATTTCTTCCCTCACAGCCTGGAGGCTGGAAGTCCAAGGTCAAGGTGTGAGTAGGGTGGGTTTCTGGTGGGGTGCATCTCCCTGGCTTGTAGACGGCCAGCTTCTCCCCGTGCCCGTACGTGGACTTTTCTCTGTGCAACGTGCATGAAAGACAGAGCTCTGGGGGTCTCCTCTTCTTGTAAAGACACCTGTCCTAATGGGTCAGGGCCCCGTCCTTACGACTGAATTTAACCTCAACTTTCCTTCAAAGCCCAGTCTTTAAATACAGTCCCATTGAGAGTTAGGGCTCCATGTATGAGGGATGCACTTCAGTCCTAACACCAGAAAAGGGGCAAGGCTGCAGACCAGCACCCGCTCTCCTCAGACCGAACTTCAGCTCCAAAGTTGTGCAGGGGACGCCCAGGCCCGCCTCGTAGGGAAAAGAGGAAGGGGGAGCCCAAAACCCCAGCAATTCTACTGATTGTGTCACTCAGCTAAGACTGTCAACTTGGGAAAATAAATCTCTCACTGGTAGAAAGGAGACTGAGACGGTGGTTGTTGGCCATTACGCAGATGCGGTGGCCGCATCCTGAGAACAGCACTTTGAAGCTCCAAAGTGTCTATTATCAGGGGGGGAAATGCTAATTGAAAATGAAAACAAAACCATATCTTAAAAAAAATAAAAAAAACCTCAATTTTTAAGCCAGAGAAGCAGTTATAAGTATAATTGGACTTCCCCTCCACAGTGTGCTGTTGGCGTGGCAGCCTGGACACTCGGGGAACTGTGTTCTCGGCAGCCTCTCCCTCCATCTCTGCACCGTGTCCCATTTCTGCCCAAGTGCTGAATGCAGGCCTGTCTACCCTTCCCTGGCCTCCCAGCACTCCCTGACTCCTTATCCAGGCCCCAGGGCAATGGATCTCCCC
Organism: Macrotus californicus; assembly: GCA_007922815.1. Lineage (NCBI taxonomy): Eukaryota > Metazoa > Chordata > Mammalia > Chiroptera > Phyllostomidae > Macrotus > Macrotus californicus. Next base: position 11,659 of record VMDR010002223.1, on the reverse strand, counting down.
GCAGGGCTGTGGACTGAATGTGTGTGCCCCTCCCAATTCTTAGGTTGAAGCCCTAACCCCCAAGGGGATGGTATTTGGAGGCAGATTCTTGGGGAGGTGACTAGGTCATGCAGGTGGGGCCCCATGATGGGATTAGGGTCCTTAGAAGAAGAGACAGAGTGTTCACTGACTCTCTCCACCAGGAGGGCACAAGAAAGGACAGCCGTCTGTCCAGAAAGAGTCTCACCAGGAACCGAATCAGCTGGCATCTTGATCTCACACCTCCCAGCCTCCAGAACTGTGGAAACACATTTCTGTGGTTGAAGCCACTCAGTCTGCGGCGTCCTATTGTAACAACCTGAGCACAAAGGGCTGCCCCACACAAACCTCAGTCTCCCAGAGACCTCAGGAGACAGCACTGCCACCCTGGGAGGTGGCCACCCAACGGGAGCGTCTTCGCCTGGAGACCTCGACCAAGGAGAGCCGGTTCTCGTTACTGGTGGTAGCTCCTGGCCGCCATGGATTAGTGAGCACTGAACCGTCGTTCCTGGGGAGCTACGGACATACAGACACAAGCTACACACATCTCACAAAAGTTACAGTCTTCAATCCTAGAATCAACTCATCCAGGAAGGTTCCATTTTGTTTATTTTACAGCAGAGAAAACGAGGCTCAGCCCTGTTAAGTGACGCATCTGAGGCCGTCCCTCTACCAGCTGTCAGGGTTCCCATTCCACCCAGTCCACATGGCCCCACTACACGGCCCCTCCTGTCTCCATCCTCCGGCTGGTCTGTAAGAGGAGAGACCTGAAGGCAGAGCCTCATCGTGCAGGTGTGCGTGTCAGGTGACTCAAACTCACGCTGCTCTGTGCGTGTCCACACGAAGGACAAAAAAAGTGTGGAGAGTATTCCTTTGGAGCTTACAATTCGGTTTTAGCAAACAGGCAGCTTTGCAAACACGGAATCCACAAATACTGAGAACAGACGCTGCCTTTTCTGCTGCTGTCACACAAACAGCACGGACGACACCTGTGCGCCCAGGACCAGGCCTCTGCAGGTCCGACCCACGGGTCCATCAGGTGGGCTCAACGCTGACCACAGACTCCAGGAGGACGGGGACTGAGTTGCCCATCACTGCCTCTCGGGCCCTTGGGAGTCAGCACAAGCTGAGCGGTGGCCAGAGGGAGAGGAATGACCGGGTTCCCAGTTAGTGCCCGAGCTCGGTTCTCGGTGAGGACGAAAAGATAGATTTGATGCACGGACACGAATGCGCACTCTGAAGTGAGATCCACACCAGACACGTTTGAAAATGAAACGGTGTGGGTCGTTTTTATAATTCGCTGGTTTGGGTCATTTTCCTAATTATAAAAGTAGTTCATGTTCAATGTTTAAAAAAAAAAAAATTTAAGTATAAAGCAAAAAACTATCAAATCCCCACCACCTAAAAACAGTTATGGCTAAAATGTAAGCAAGTATTCTGCCAGTGCTTCTCTGCCCACAGTGCTTTGCAGTTTGCGGTTTGTTTTCCGCGTGGATCTCTGCACCCAGCGCACCCTCCAGCACCCACTGCTGGGCGCCGCAGAGAGCGGGCTCGGAGAACAGGGGCCAGTCCAGCTTGGACTAGGTTTAGACAGACAGCCGGAAATACAGGGTCAGTCTGAGTTGATCCTTCCGCCCCTAGAGATGACATTAGAGGGTACCGAGTGAGGAGGGAGACGAAGAGTGTACCATTGTTGGGGTCCCTGCGCTCACCCAACCTAAAGCCAGGGCCGGCAGAGGCTGAGACGCAGGTCGCCAGCATCTCAGGGCAGACGGGCCTTCCCGAAGTGGCGCCCAGCCACGCGGCCCCACCCAGAATTTGTAGCAGTCGTGCTTCAAGTGAACTCTAAAAGAAACGGGGCTCCCCCGATGTGGGAACGGAAGACACCCTGCCCCCCACAGTGTCACGAAACTCCCTGAAACAGCCCACATTGTCTGGACACCCAGCAGGCAGGACTCTGCCCAATGCACCCCTGCCTGGCTGCCAGGGGCCCCAGGAGGACAGAGAACATGCAGCAGGGACAAGGCCACATCCACAGACACCGGAGAGTGAGGCGGTCATGGGCCCTCCCAGTGGGGCACCTTCCCCAGACCCTGGCCCTGACCCAGCCCCCGATGTGGAGACACACCCCAGGGAAAGGGCCATCTCTGAACTGACGGACATTCAGCTTCTGTTGACCAAAAAAAGAAATGACAATCCAATTATAGAAAAGATCTTGGATAGCTGCTTGAGTCTGGGCACTGAGATTGCACCCGGTACTAACACATACGTATATGCACATAATATGTATATATGCATCTTTGACAGGGAAAAGGATTATATATGTGTGTGACCTTTGTCCCTGTCAAGATGCCTCATGCGCACACGGCATGTTCTAGTATTTCTAATTCCTAGTCATGGAGAAACTCATGTGACCCTGAACTGCTGTATCCAAATTCTGCTTTCGAACGTCAGGAACTGCCTGGCTTTTCCCCTGTTCTCTGCGCCCTGCTGGCTTCTGGCTTCAGGGCCCAAACTCTTACTGCAGAGAATTCTTACCTGTGCGGGGTGCACGGCCAGGCAGGTCCTCCCGGACAACTCTTCATCCTCTCACCTTTACAGACCTGTTCGCCCCCGCCCACGAGTTCTCCAAAATCCAGACTGAGCATCACCTGTGCCCTCGGAGGTCTCCTCTGGTGGCATTGTTCACACAGAGGGCCTGGGTCCAGGTAAATGGCTGGTCCCACACGCCACTCGGCTCTGCAGAAGTCCAGAGACAAACAGATGGCCTCAGATGAGCAGGGGGCTGTCAGAGCTGGGTTTTGAAGAAAGGGGAGCTAAGGTGAGACAGATCAATGAGATGCGGACCATACGGGAGCCCAAATGGGGATCAGGTATTTGGAGTTTATCTGATTAGCAACAGGACGCCCAGAAGGAGTTGCAAGCTCACCTGGTGAGTGTCCTTTGAAGCCTGGGGAGAAGTGGGCTGGGAGAGGCAGAGGCACGGGGACTGGTAGAAAGACCGAGGTGGCAATAAACTGAGCCTTCTGCTTACCTGCGACCTCACTGTGTCCAGCGAAGCTCGAGGCTTGTCTGAGAAAAGGCAGCGGAGGATTTCGGACCAGTGAGCTGGGAGAGTGAGCTTGCATCCTGTTCCCACACGGAGGATTCCAGAAGGGCCAGGGGCTCGGGATGGCATGGCAGCTTCAGGACTGAAGGGAGGGTGGGAATTCTACAACCGTGGAGAACTGTAGCACATCCGTGGACGGAAATACAGAATTTTAGGGAGAGAAATGGAAGGTTCAGTCAGAACTCTAAGCAGATCATCAGTCCAAAAGCAGACATGCTTTTGCAGTTATAAATGACATTTAAAAGTTTTTAAACAGAACGGACTTCATCTCTTAAAAGTCCAAACACTTCTGTGAACTTGCAGTAATAATTACATGGTTTTTTACCCTTTTCTCTGGGCGCCTTTATAGCCCCTTGCGGCTATGAGGATTCAGATGTAAATCACTCCACTTCCTTTGAAATAAATACACTTGGAGCTATTTTGGTATCGGTCATGTTTAATATTGGGTTTACAACGTATAGACATGAATATATGAGCAATCTCACATTTTAATATGAGGAGACTGAGCAGGCGGCCAAGTTACTGACATGTGGTTTAAACCCAGCACTCCCGCCGTCGGGGAACATGCGGCGGAATTTCTGAGTCACCGCCAGGCGAGCGCAGCAGTCTGGCAGCCACATGGCAATCAGGACAAAACTTGTTTGGTCATAAACATCAAAGGCCCACACTTGACCCTGTGGAGACCCCCGCTGCTCAGAGCACTCATAGGACAAGACCACCGACCAACCAACGTACGGAACTCGGTGTCCAGTTGTGAGAAGGGCTGGAGGTGCCCAGAGCCCTGTCTGGCCCAGGGACCTTGCGACAGGCCTGGACTCTGGGGCCTCGGCACAGGCCCAGTATCTTTTGAAGTTGGTGGCTTTCTGGAATCAGAGAGAAACCCAACCTCTTCTGAGGTGAGCCCCGAAACCGGCCTGGACCACCAGGCGTGAAGGCAGGGTTTGTTAGGTGAGCCGGCTGGCACCAAGAACGGGCCGTGGGGCCCGCAGGCCCAGGCTTCGGGGGCCATGCTGTCTGGATCCTGACTCGAGGCAGCAGGGAACGTGCCCTAGGACGGCCAGCCTGGCATGCGGCTGTTGCTGGCAGGGTGTCATGAGGCTCAGGCGCAGAAGCTGACATTCCCAGAAGACAGGCTCCCAAATACGACTTCGCCACCTGGGCCCAGTTCCGAGGCCAGTGCTGCTGTTTTCAGGGCCTCTTTCCCTCACTAAACACCTGCACGGATTTGCAGCCTGACATGCTTCTGGGCCATGGCCCGCACAACCTCTAACTTCCTTCCCAGCAGGACTGGCGTCTAGGACCTGGGCCCTGGCTCTGCCCGGCCTCCTGCCCACAGCTTTTAAATTGGCACCGGAGGAAACCAGGTCCTGACAGAGACTTTTGAATCCAGAGAAGGGAACTGAGCACCAGGAGAGTCAGGCCCAGAGGCAGAGCAAGCACAGCCTCCACAGAAGCCTGAGACGGGGCCACGTGGGCAGAGCTTGGACACACCACAACTCAACGCCCTTGCCCGATGTCTGTCTGGCCTGGCCGCAGGCTGCTGATCTGTCTGCAGGTTCACTCAGGATGCAGGGCTGCTGTGGCCAGGCACCTGGTTCTCCTGGACCATTTCCCTCCCTGCGAGGCTGAGCCCAGTCTCCGGTGGCCGCTGGTTTCCAGTCCTCCAGGTGGTTCCAGCTGTGAGGCCCGGAAGCTCGCACTGCAGCTCAGGCAAGGCAGGCTAGTGCATCGTGGCACTTACCAGGGTCCTCTGATGTCGTTTGTAAGACAGGCTCTTCCTAGGCCTGCATCGAGGATGACGGGACCAACACTACTGAACACCTGATTTTAGTGTGTTGTGTAGCTTTGCCGTGTGTCAAACTAGCGTTTTTCCAGTTTGCATCCCCAACCTCGAACGCTGTTCATTCCACACCCGTTTACCTTTGTTGCGAAGCTGTACTATGAAAGTTTATTTGTACACTGTATGGGGCACTAAAAATTTGAAATAAAACTATTCTCATTTTTTTTTTAATGATATGAAGTGACAAATACAAAGTTGTCCAGGCAACGCCTAGCACACTGCGGAAGTCAAGTGACAGGGGACTAAATGCAGCTGCTGTGGCAATGAGGGTGACGGGAGGAGGGGAGGGTTACTTAGCTCGTCCCGTTTGTCCTTTTCCTGATGGGCAAACCTGACACCCCTGGCTTTTTCACCCTTCACTCTGGTGCCTACGCTGACCTGGTTTCTTGGAAAATCCTTCCCTTCTACCGTCTCTCGTGGATGTGTGGCAGCAAAGGCAGACTGGCGGGGAACTCGGGATCGCCTTTGTGGGGTCGGTGACCAAGAGTCAAAGTGACGTGACTTCCACCTCCGCTCCACTCCTTTCCGAAGGCACGAATGATGAGCGGTTCTGCCCTGGGCTTCCACTGGAGATCAAATATAATTTGCGGGGAACGCCGAGACGAGACTTCTGTTCATGGGTGTGATAGTATATTTGAGTGGCAGCAGATAGCTCTTAAATAGGTCACCAGAGAGGAGCTGGTGGTATTTTTCATATTCAAAAATGGTGGTGGTGGTCCTGGCTGGGTGGCTGGGATGGTGGGAGTGGCGTCCTGTACCCCAAAAGGTTGCAGGTTTGCTTCCCAGTCAGGGCACATGCCTGGGTTATGGGGCTGATACCCAGTTAGGGCGCATATTGGAGGCAACCGATCAATGTTTCTCTCTCTCAAATCAATTTTTAAAAAAACAATTAGAACATGGAGCAGGCTATAATTCAATACACAGGAAGCCCACAGTTTTTAAAGATATTATATTACAGGTACCCATCTAAGGACAAGAAAGCTACTTAGATGCTACTAAAGACCTTTCTTAGAACTAGGCAAGGCACGTGATGAAAAGGGACTAGACTGGCAAGGCTCTGCCAGAGAACAGAAGCTGGACCCCGTCGAGGAACATCGCTCACTCCCAGAGCAGAGTGGGGGTCTGGCACTACCTGTCCGATGGAACTTCAGAATTGGCAGACTGCGTCCTAGTCTTTGCCCTTTAGATGGAAACGGGTCTTACAGAAGGCCTCTCCGTCTCATCGCTGTACACTCATGTGTCGAGCACAAGTTGTTTATTCACTTTGCCAGTCTCCATAGAAGATGCGTGTCGATTACAAGCCCCTGCACTGCCAGTCTGCTGTAACTGGGCGAGACTCCGGTGTGCTAGGGCTGGTGTGCATGTATTTTATGGGAACAGGGGAGCACAGTAATTGTGATCAGGGGCAGATGCAGGCAGACTGTGTTAAGGGCCAGCCCCAATTTGTCAGGCTGCCCCCATCCAAACCTTTTGGTGGTGGCCCTCCATGCTGCCTCTACACATGACCACATTGGGCCTGCAGCAAACTTGGCACAAGACTTGAAAAGGCACTTGCACACCTCCGTTCCCTCTTCTGCTCCTCGGTAACCAGGAGAAATGCCTGGGCAGGCCTGCTGAGTGAACAAGAGTGACACGGGGAACACAGCCAGATCATGCCAGGCAAGGCCATCCTAGACTGGCCAGGTCACAGCCAACTCAGTGTGGGCATTAGGCAGGAACAGCTGGTCACTGTTTCGTTCTTACCTGCTGGATACTTTGGCCTTAAAGTTCAAGGTATCTAGACTTCTATGTCTTTTCATTCTCTCAAACTGATGTCACCTCCAGAGCAGCAAACACATTTCTAAGTGGATACACACTTTTTTGGCAACAAAAACACCTTAATTTCTATCACCAGGGCACACTCATACCATGGACCACACACAAAACTCCCACACTCACTAGTGGAAGGAAGCCAGGGAGTCAGCAAACAGGCTCCCGCCCCACCTCCCACTCCGACCAACCACAGTAAGCGACCTGGAATCTAGACGGTGTAAGTGGTAAGATGTACAGATCTATGTCAGTGATTCCATAACTAAGAAGGAAAAAGGATAAGCAGCATTCATAAACTCCACCACTTTAAAAGTTCATTTTCACGGACGCACTTCAGTCTGCGGGTCGATGAAGCAGCGGGGCCACTGCAGCACCTGATCAGTCTCGTTCCAACGACAAGACCCCATCAGTGCCCGTCACAGAATCCCTGGCGCTGCAAAGAGCCCTGGGCAGGTCTGGGGGCAGAGACTCCCGGCAGGTATCACCAAAGCGAGGGTGCCACTTCCCTTCTGTTTCAGTGGGAAAAACAGGTAACTGCTACCTTATTGTCTACTTTTATCCACAAAGCAAAAAAACTGTAGAACTCCTGGTCAGAAACCCTCCTTCAATCAGGATCTCTAGCAGGTTATCAACTTTCAGGTATTCCAGAGAATTTCTACACCAGATTAACTCTATTTTGCCATATTAACACAACCTGCAGCTTTTAAAAAATTTAACTACATTACCTCAAAATATTCAAAAACAACACTCCCACCTAGTGGATACAGAAAACCGCATGCTTGTTTCAGCCGTGAGCAGCACCACCATAAAAAAGGAACTGTAGTACAATGAATTTAAAATCAATTTATTCTGTTTTTAGTACCCTCAAAACACCCCCCAGAAGAAAAGGAATCCAATGGAACAGTGCAGCTGCCCCCAAAAGGAATGGACGGGTGACATGCGTGACAAACGATCTGGAGTCACGTGTAAATGTTACTCTGGATCTCGTCTGCCGTCACCAGTTTCTTCAGTGTCTCTGTGCTCTGGGGAATGTTCTGAAAGGCGAGAATGGAGGTATTAATGCAGCGAGCCTGAGAATTCGGTGAGAAGCAACGTGCCGCGCAGTCCCAACCCCTGGCAGACAACAGGACAGGCGCTGTGGCTCACCCCTTCTTCCCAACACACAGGCAAGCAGGTGGCACATCTAAGCGTGTCCTCCCACCGCCCAAACCTGGCTGAGGACCGGCTTCGAAAGCCCTCAGGCAGACACCACGTGCTACCCCAGCTCATCCCGCCCTGTTGAGGGCTGACTTCCCTCTGCAGTCCAGGGCCTTGCTCATCACCCTTCCCCTCAGCGCTCCCCAGAGTCGCCCACTCCTGGCCTCCCACTGCTGCCCTCTGCAAACAGCCACCCACTGGGATCCACCCATCTCTCAAATCCAGCTGAAGTGCCACTGTCCCTGAGGGACCTCGTACTCCCTCGGCTGGCACGCAACAGCGCCCTCTGTTGGCAGGACAATCACCTGCACCTCGGAAGGCCCCACCTGACCCATCATAACAAAACCCTCCTGGAGTTACAGGGGACATCAGGAGAGGAGCCGATCAAGTCCAACTGCCAGACTAGGAAGCTTCATTTTGAGGCAAAAGACTCTCTAAGTGCTACTTAGGTTTTAAATTGATACCACACATTTATGGCTGTTACGTTTGTTCATTATAATAACTGAGCTATTAAGTGAACGAGTTACATAAAACCTTACCTTAACCAAACCTTTTAAGCTTCTGGAAGAAAGTAGAGGCTTAAAAGCTTCAACTGTGATCAGGTCGAGTTTCATCACGTCAGTGTAACACAGGTACAGGATGGCAGGCAGCTTCCACACTTGACAGTAACTCAGAACTGTGAACGTGTAAGAAAAAGCACTGCGGTTTTCTATTACAGGACTTAAAATTCAACACCCCTAAATGAAGGCTGCTTTTAAAAACCAGCTGTCTCCGCTGCCTCTTTTAATCAAAGCATTTACTGCCATTTTGAGTGAATTCTAATGCATATTTTCTTTCAAAGCCCAGTATTTTCTTACGTATTCTCCTGATTTTGCAAATATTGGGCTTTTTAAATTTTATTTTCAATTTCAATTTACATTCAATAGTACTTTGTATTACTTTCAGGTGTATAGAATAGGCAAATATTGTTTATTTTCATTTCCTGAACACACTACTGAGATACATCTTGAGGAGCTACAGGATTAAAGTTTTCCTGACTATAATAAACAAAGTAAATTAAATGTAAATAATATATGAAACATAAAATAAACTACTGAACTACTTACTCTAATAAACTTAACATTTAAAGGGAAAAAACCCTTTTATTTATTAACAAACAACTAATTATATATAGTAACATTAACTACTGAAAAGTGACAATCTAATTTTGATAATGATGTTCGTAACAGAAACAAAAAATATTACCACCAAGACTCAGTATCTGAAATCTACTATTTTAACTATTAAAACATACTTTACCAACTTGTCATGCAATTTGTATCTAACACTGGCTCGCATGAGTTACCCAAGACCAGAAAGAAACAGCAACTCTGAAGGGCAGCGTTAAGAACCCGAGCTGTTCTCAATTAACTGTGTGTCTGGGAAGTTTTTAAACTCAAACCAAACATGGACTAGCAACTACAGGTAATGACTATACATAGCAATGCACTCTTAATCATTAACAAACTACCTCAAAAAGATCTCTAACATGCACTCTGAAACCTATACAATTTTGTTAACGAACGTGACCCCAGTAAATCCAATAAAAAAAGAGAAAGAAAAGATCTCTGCGTTCAAAGTAACAACTGTCAACAGAGCAGCAGGAAGCCCTCAACACCGCAAACTGCAGCCCCACCTGCTGCAGGGAGGTCGTGGACAATATTCGGCTGCTCCAGCAGTGAACAGCACGCAGGCTCCTTGAAAGTCTGTGTTTTCAGGGCTCTCAGGAAAGGACAGCGAAGGCTGCTAGTAGATTCTGAAGTTTTATAGTCAGTAACGTGTCGACTTGTGAGGATAGTTACTTGCATGTTCTTCTTTGGACAAGAGCCAAAAACCTGACACGAAATTGAGAGCAAATTAAAATAGACACGTCTAACTCTGGCTGAGCGACCTTCAAGCCACTTCCCTTGCCAGTGAACCAAGGACAGCACCACCCACCTAAGGGAGCTGCAGTCTGAGGAAATGAATCGGGAGCAAGATGGCCAGGGCAGCCATCCCAACAGCCAGCACCATCATCCCAGGTAATGAGTCCCCTGACCGTGAACCCTATCAGCTGGCACGTTCACTCCCTCCCCTATCGACCGATGTCTACAAACGTGTCTTCTTAAAAATCAATTTTAAGTGAATTTTAAAAGAATTTAAAGTCGCCCCTCATCTGGAGTTTTGCTGAGGTTTTGCTTTCTGTGGTTTCGGTTACCTGTGGCCAACCACATTTTGAAATTATATGAAAAATTCCAGAAATAAACAAATCACACGTTTTAAATTCACGCCATTCTGTGAGGCGTGATGAAATCCCACGCCGTCCCACCCAGAACGTGAATCACTGCTCCACCAGGCAGGCACGCTGTGGGCACGACACCTGTCACTGAGCAGCCGACTCAGTCACCAGACCAACGGCTGAGGCATCACTGCGCTCGTGCTCACGTTCGTTACAATTATTCCACTTTACTCTTAGCTGTTAGTCTCTTAATTCACAAACTAAACTTTCTCACAGGTGTGTGTGCCCGGGAAGAAACACAACACAGATGGGGTTTGGCACTCTGCAGCCCCAGGCACCCGCCGGGTCTGGAGACCACGCCTGCGGGTGGGGGGCTGCCGTGTGCTACAAATGCGTTTCCAGTGCTCTTACGTCACTGTCCTCCTAAGTTTGTGTCTGATGGACTGGCAAGGGTCCTCCAGCTTTTAGAAATCTAGGACAATGTAAACAAAGAAAGCAGCAATTTAAAAAAAAAAAACAGATTTCGGGTCACTGCACCTTGTTTGGAAATGTTTTATGAAGAGAAAAAAATGGCTACTTCAAATAACAAAAGAAGTGAAGATTATATAGCATACCATAAGTGATTTTACCTATACAAAAATATACCTAAGCTGAAACGTCGCTAAGACGCATGTAATAGGTCTACTTCATTTAAAAATGATATTGTCCATAATTGCCAAAATTATGACTATCCTCTAGAATTCCTAATTTCTTCACTGAAAAATCTGTTATTATTCAGCACATACTATGTGCATAATTTTCCACAAAATGAAGTCCCAGCAGACCCATCATAACGCTGAGAAAAACGGGTATAATACTTTGGAGTCTGGGGGGAGTGGCAGCTGAGTGCCAACCCCCTGCCTCCTGTCCCTGCACATCTCCAGCTCTGCGGTTTCACCCTTGGCCGTGACCCTGTTCTGTTTCATGCGTGTAAACTGTACTTCTTTCAAACAAAGTAATACAGTGGACGGGAAGGATTAATTCAACTCATGTTGTATGCCTCTACGACCTACAATCTTTGGCACAATGCTAATTCTGTTTGTTAAATAAGTCCTTTTATTCTTTATATTCTCTAACAAATTTCTACAATATTTTTAAGAAAAAGAAAACCAAGTACTTCCCCCACTTCACTATCTGACCATGAAGGTTCAAGTGTGAAGATGTGACCCGTAACTAACGGCCATCCCTGCCATCCAAACCCTTGCCGCCCCCCTGCCTCTCTCACCTTTTCCAGCCACTGGTACTGCTGGTCTTCAGCAACGTAGCAACTGCACTGACAAAGGACAATCTGAAAAAACAAATTCCAAGTTTCTGTATGGTCCAACAAATTTTACATGCACCCCAGACTGGCACCAGATACACATCATGTATGTCTTAATATAACACCTGG